>OZ032126.1:4105217-4345217 GCA_964026355.1 Pseudorhiza aurosa
TGATGAAATGAATAGATGAATTGATACACGGATATATATATGCATGGATGTGTGCATGAAAAGGAAGCTAAAAGGAATGGGTGAGTTATTCTGGCATTGGCTTATCGAAAATGTTTCGATTTGGCTTCAGTTAAGGATATCCCAACTTCTTATATAAGCCTTTGTTTTTCTTTTATCTTGGTTTGATTTGTGAAATCATTTCATGTTTTCGTTTTTTGTTTACCAGGTTATAAACCATAGAGATTTTCCATCTCGTGTTGAATTTGACATGGCCGTGCATGCTGCTCTTGAAGAGGAAGGCATTGAATTGGTTTGCTTGGCTGGTTTCATGCGAATACTAAGCGCGGAATTCGTAAGAAAATGGCGCGGAAAATTACTCAATGTACACCCGTCCCTGTTGCCTTCGTTTAAAGGAATCAATGCACATAAGCAAGTTTTGGAAGCAGGTGTCAGGTTATCAGGGTGTACTGTCCATTTTGTAGAGGTACGTTTTGTGAAGCTCTATGCAATAGTTTTTGCGTTCATGATGGAAGGAACGGCGATAACTGTACCTTAAATCAAATAATTCGTGGTGGCAATTCTGACGTACTGTGGAATCAATAATGATTGATTGATTGGTTTATTGATTCAGTGGTTGATCAATGACGACATTAGCAAATCAAGCGCTAATATAAATAATGGTGTCCTGAATATAAAGTTGTACATAGTCGAATCAAAGAAAGCATGAAAGATTGAACGATTTATTGAAGGAATTGGTTGTCCATAAAAACTACCTGTAGATAACTATACAGTCAGTCATGTTTCTAGAAAATTTCACTCAATTTTTTGTCTTAGGTGATTAGTCTAATATTTGATTTACTTTTGAAACTGTCAAGGGGAAACCATTTTAGCCATCATGAACAGAAGCACTCTGAAATATCAAATTATGATGTTTGCAAAGTATACCGGTTCACCAGAGTGTGGTCAATTAAGCCAGATTTCCGCAAATTTTATAGAATAAATCGGTCGCTTCAAAATCGTCCCACTGTGAGTTCTCACTTTGATCCGCCCTAAGCTCGGGAACAAATCAAACACGCAGAGGGGAACAAAGGCACCGGTTTCATTAAAGCTTCAAACAGCAGAGAACTGTGCAGTAAATATAATAGAATAAGGATCTCTGTTAGTTTGTCACGGAATTGCTTCTGTGGAAAAGTTCTCGCTCTCCATTAGTTGCTCTCTCCTGTCTGCTCATTCTCAGCGCGTATACGAAAGACAGCCTCCTTTTCACATCAGACGCTGCTCACAAGCTAATTGCCCACAAGATCCCTTTGAAATATAGATCCAACTACGAAGGGTGACTGGGGTTGGCAAAGTTAGGAAAATTTAGTTTTCCTGGTAAGCAAATCAGTAAGAATTTTTTTTACAGAATTGAATGAAGCAAAGTTTTTTTAAAGTTTCAAATTAAAAATGAATGTAATCATTTAATCATGCGTGAATATTTTTGCAGGAAGAAGTTGATGCTGGAGGAATCATTGTTCAAGAGGCTGTGCCTGTTCTTCCCAATGACACCGTCGATTCGCTTCAGGAACGAGTGAAAACAGTCGAACATAAGGCGTTTCCCACTGCCATGGAACTTTTTGCCAGTGGTAAGGTACGGGTCGATAAAAACGGGAAAGTTCAATGGAATTGATATTCATTTTGCGTAACTATGCAGGTCCAATTTTTGTAACGAAAGGACCTTTGTGAGTTTCTCGCGATAAACCTGTTAAGGTGGGCAGTTTTTATTGATCTTGATATAACATGTCGACAGCAGAGATCATCGTATTCAGCTAAGCACAATATTTCGCACAATTTTTGTCTTTTGATTTATACTTATCTCAAATATGCTTTTCTCAAGCTTCAGGCGTTTTGCTATATTTCCATTTGTGATTCGGTAATTTCGTATGATTAAAACGTCTTGAGGTGGAGGCAATGATTACGGGAGGGTATGCAAATGATTAGAATGATTAGAATGATTAGAATGATTTCTAACAGGTGCTTAAAATATCAATTTATATAAGAAACTGATTATTTTTAGAGAAGCGTTTATTTGAAAACTCTTTAAAAACGGTTTTAAGCAAATCGCAGTTCATTTTTTATTTATCTAGAATTTTACAACTGAAATAAAATAAGCTGACAGCTCAGTCATTAATCATAGACCTCGTTTTGAGTGGTTTTGGCCCACCGCATGAATTGACATTCGTTTCGGGCAAATTTTTTTATCAGAAACTTGGCAACGCTTCCTCTCGCGTGTCCGAGCCATGTTTGGCTTGAGCGAGACAGCAGAGGAAAACCGGTAAACGAGCCATGCAGTGTGACCTCATAGCGGACAAGGACACTGCTCGTTAAGAAAAGCTTCTCAGTGTCTGAAGTTCTTTACCAGAATGCTAAGTAGAATGCGTGGATAAATACCCATGTCGTGAAAGCATGAACGACGCAAACCGACTGTGTAAAACACCAAGTGTGCACGATTTGAACTATATACGTAACTGTCATTTCCCGATGTAGTAGTCAGTTAGTGCGTGCGTATTCTCGCAGCTTATTGATAGATTTTAAGACTACGAGAAAGGAGTTCATATTGACTCAGTTATTTCGATAATTCCAGTAAATCATTTGAGATGACACTAACATGCTTTAATTGACATAACCTATTCTCATCATAACGTTAAATGTTTCGACTCGAAGTCCTCACTCGTCAGTAGAAACGAGTCTGAGGCCAAGGGTAATCAAGGTCAGAATTGAAATTAAATTTGGTTTTGTGGACTCAATCATGTTGGTGTTATACCCAATAGTTTATTGGAATTTCTGACATAACTAATTCAATATGACATCCTTTCTGGGATGCATTCCTTCGCTCATACTGTACTCGTCGATCCGATTATAACTGAACTTCGTCAGGGCATGTAGCTTTTGGACAGCCAGCCTGCGAATGGCTGTTGACTTGTCATGCTCTAACAAAGCGTTAGAAAAAGTATTTATTTAAATAGATTTCTTCAAGCAAGCAAGCACGATTGAAATTATCGTTCATTTTGTTTACCATATTGTAATATGTAATAAATCACATCTTAGTATGAAATTACATTCTTTATCCTATCTCGTGATGCATATCCTCTTAAAACGCTGTTGTTTTGCTGCAAATTAGTGTCAAAAAGGTGTTTTGCTGTACGATTAGATATTACCGCTTTCCCTTCCGAGTTTGTAAATCTACTTCCACAACATTAATTGGAGCTAAGATTACCCTCCTACGGTATAGATTCAACTGCCACCTTAGACATGAACTTATCTTTTTCCCCTTTGAGGAAGATGATCAGATTCGAAAGTATCTGTAGAGAAAGACAGAGCATTAGGCATTCTACGTACAAGAAGCAAATATACTGAGCTCCTGCCAATGCTTCCAACGGTTTAGCAGGTGACAGGAATATAGAGACTCGTTTGTGGCAACATTAATGTGAAATAATGAATCGCAAAAAAACTAAGAACGGTGATTCCTAACTGCAATGCCAAGCCAAAACCATCCTCTTCAACGATGATAACAGCTTTGATTTAACTGTTTTGTTAAAGGTCTCAGATATGAAAATTCGTCTTTGGGCCATGGTCTTGTTTTCGGGCTGAACTGAACGATTTAATCTTCATCCCAATCTTTGTTTTCCTTTGGTTTAGGCCCACCAGCTGCTTTCGCCATGATGATCTGTAAAACGAAAATTTTATCAAACAAATGATACAGCATCGTTAAGATAAGTCCAGACCTTTATGAGAAATTAGTCCGTGTCTGAGAAATAACGCATTATACAAAACTACCCGATGGCAGTACAACGTTGTGTTGCATTGAATGATAAAACTAGCACCGCTCGAAGTAGCTTGAGATTTAAGGGTTGCTTACTCGGTGAATTGCAAATGGCGCTTAACGCATATTTTTCTCAACTGAAATAGTGACGGATTCGACGAAAGTGTCATATTCAGAAAGTTTCAACCTGTCGAAAGAGACGTCGGAATACTGGTTTGGTCGATTTTGGTAACAGTAGTAGAGGTAGTAGTAATAGTAGTAGTAACAGTAATAGTAGTAGAAACAGTGGTAGTCGAAACAGCAGCAGAAGGAGCAGTAGTAGTATCGTAAGGCAACTTCTGTATGAGCCCAGGAGATAGCAAGTCATGTCTGGGTGCCAGCGTGGATTGTTCTTGATCTGACTCCTCGGCCTCCGCTGTTTCAGCATGATTCATTGGATTTAGCAACTAGGACGGTAGCAGTGTTAAAACCATCTTTATCAAATCGATATTTTCGCTAGCAAATGGTTCAAATCTCCGTTTACCTGATCAACTCTGAGGACTGTCATTGCTGCATTGGAAGCGAATTTAATCGCCCAGTGCTTGACTAGGAATGAATCAAGAATACCAGCCTCGGATGCATCTAGCGTACTTACGCCCTCTCCCTGAAATAGAAATCAAAGTAGGATTAACTCCCTGACGACAGAGAATCCATCCCGTTCGCAAATCATCTGCCTAAACAGAAGAACGAAATCCTCGTGGCAAATGGCACTGATATAGAGAAGCTGTAAAAAAGGCACGAAAACTCATGGATGGATTGGGTAAGTTTGGTTGCTTCATATCAGTTTGATCGATCCCTTTCTAGCAATTTCTTCTGATGAATGATGCACACCGATATACTTCACAGTCACCAATGAGAGAAATAACTTCAAGGAAAGACTGAAATGTCACTTTTGTTACCTCGATATCAAAGCCAATAGTTTTTTCTCCTGCGTTGTGCGCTGCGTACAAATTCGAGATCAATTCGCGTTCTTTTGCCCCTGAACTTTCTGCTAACACTCTTGGGAACACTTCGAAAGCTTCGGCGTAATTTTTGACAGCGTACTGTTCCAATCCTGGCAGAGTCTAGAAGGAAATGGAACCAGTGTAACACGTTTACTTTCAAAGTAGATACTTGGGAAACCTATTCGAAAAACATTTCCCTCTCTATTATTATTTTTCTGTCCGTTCTTCGCGGCTTTTTGTCACTTGAAGGCTCTTTCTGGACAGCGGATCGACTCCCTCAATCTTAGGTGTCCATAGTCCTTCCTATTATCTTAGCTGTTTCAAGTACAGAAATCGTTTTGGAATAAAGATGCCACCTGTCTCATTTCAAATTGCTCCATGTGTTATTCCTCTAAGTTTTTGCTCAGGGTGCCAAGAGATCTAATGATGATTGGTGTTAGCACAGCATTTCTGACATGCCGTAGTTTTGCCACTTGTCTTCTAAGAGCTTCACATTTTCCCTCTTTCGACCACCCTTCCATCAAACGGGCATAACACGTCAATGATTTTGCATTCATTTTTCTCTTTACCATGGAGCACAATGTCAGGTCAGTTTTGATTTCACTGCCTGTCCGTTTGAATTCTAACGTCCCGTAAGATCTTTCGCTTTTCATTATAATTATTATTATTATTATTACAACTATTAGTGCTTTTATTATTCTTTTTTATTCATTCATTTTTTTACATTAGAAACACCTGTAATTAGGTCAACCGAATACAAATTACCTATTATTAGAGACATTTGTATGCGCAGGCTTGGTTTATATATCAAAATGGAGTCTTAAAAAATACGTATTTGTCGACGGAACAAGGACTGGACGGACCCCGCTTCGATGGACCTTTGAACGATGACGCTTAATTAAACACTACATTTCCTTCTTTCTTTTGCTTCTTTTTCTTTTTTAATTGTCATCAGTGTTAAGTAGAAACAGTCAATTGCACACTGCCAGTTGCAAGATTGGCGTGTTTTAGTATTCTAAATATGCAGTTGATGAGTGGTTTAGAAAAAACCATTGCCAATGTTACCATCACCTAATCACTATTACTATCGTAATTATTATCAGGGTGTTTTTGTATTTTGAATATGCAGTTGATGAAAGAATTAAAAAAAGTTTTGCTATCATTATCATCGCAATTTTTAATACTGTAATCTGTTCATTTACAGTTGGATCTTCTTAGGGAACATCGGCATAAAGATGATTAAGATCAACTGGGACATTGACATGATATTGAGGTATGATTTACCTGACTGAACTTCTGCAATTGATGGGCTAACTCGATCTCAGTGGCAGCGGCACCTGGTAACAACCTTGCATCTCTTGTTAATGCCTTGAAAGTGTTCACTGCATCATCGATCGATCTTTCGACATCATCGAGGATGTTTTGAGTTGAGCCACGGACTAAAATTGTGACGACTGCCGATTCTTCTCGCTCTGATAGAACAAATACAATCAGTACCTTGATCTCAATCAAAATAACATGGACACAAATTTCATGTACTGAAACGTGCGAGAAACAGGATATTTGAAGATACTTAATCATCATAA
This sequence comes from Pseudorhiza aurosa, assembly GCA_964026355.1. Classification (NCBI taxonomy): domain Eukaryota; kingdom Metazoa; phylum Cnidaria; class Scyphozoa; order Rhizostomeae; family Lychnorhizidae; genus Pseudorhiza; species Pseudorhiza aurosa. Next base: position 4,111,589 of record OZ032126.1, read on the forward strand.
CAGAGGTTATGGTCGCTGTTTTGCTTTGTGAGAGTATAAGGGATGGTTATGATGAAGGAACTTCAATTGCGCCGTAACTCCTCAAGGCTCAAAGGGTAGAGCAGACTAAGTGTATGGAAAATCTCTGAGAAGGAATGAAGGTTACTGTTTCCATTTCCAGTTTGGTAGCCAGAAAAAAACTAGTGCTGACATTTCTGCACTTAACACTGCACGGAAAACTGCTAGGCTTGAAGAATGGGTGTGAATAAATAGGTATCTGAGGTTTGAAGTACTTTGTGGAAACCGAGTTTGACAGAAACCAATTGCATAAATGCCTTCGACAAAGTTAAATCGACCTGAACATAAAAACTTGGAACATTATTGTTTCAAGTCTGAATTTTAAAGAGCCGGATGCCGGAGACACAGTTCTTTAGAAACGTGTAAAAAACATTCCAATCAAATCCATTCTATTTACCTTGGCGGAAAATCGTGACAGGTTTATCTCCGATTTCAGCAGCAGTCACGTGATCACAATGTCCGATTTCTTGTGCAGTTGGGACAGTCTATGTGTAACGTTGAAAAATTAAAGTAGCCAACATAATATCTGGGAACCGTTAAATATCTACCGATAATGCTTCGAGCATGCTCGCTCCAAATGAGAAAAATGTCAAAACATTTGACAGCAGGAGACGAGGATCCCAATAGTATTTCAAATAGTCTCGTTTCCTGAAGCATTCTCTCTTCATTACTAACTATTTGAGCATGACATAATACCAACAAAACAGCTCTATACATTTATATACATATACAGGCTCAAACATTTTAGTGCTCAAGGCAATCGGTACGGGTCCTGTCATAAAATTTTCTCATATCATTTAACAGATAGACTCTTGCTTGCCATTTCCTCTTTTGCGAGCAGCAGACATACCTTGCCAACGCTGGATACGAGGCCGACAAGAGATGCTCGCCATTTGCGTCCATCATGCTACTTACACAAACAGATTACAACTAGTTCACGAATATGAAGCAAGTCATTCTCGTAGGAACGTTTAAAAAAAATTAGCAAAGACATTAAGATGACTTAGTTGACTTGCCACATAAATTCGAGAGGCACCCTAAATGTCCTTAAAACATCCCTTGTTGAAGTTTTCAGCACAACGCAGTTCGATAGAAATCTTCAATTACATTACAGAAATATGTACAAAAAAGCCACGCTATGATGTTTGCCGCATAGAAAACAGCTAATTAATTTTAACTTCTGTATCCCTGTCAATACAATTTGTGCGTTAGGGCTTTGCAAGGAAATCGTCTAGCTATCCCTACAGTCAATCGTTTCAAAGTACTTACAATTTTCGGTAGGATAGTGGCTTGTACAGCCCTTGCAAGTCTTCTTAAATCGAATTTTGACATTAACCTGCAAATGTCGGAAGAGAGAATATTTTTGAGATGTTGTTGAGAGGTGGTCAGTGATGCTTCGAGGCCATTTTATGAGAAAAATAAGCATGGTTAGAACCATCTCATTTCACGAAATAAAATCAAGAGGACGAGCAGGGTCCCATTACGCATGAGTAATTCCTTGCGAAGCACCGAAAAATTAATATGCTGTACAATGTTTGGTGAGTAAAATGCTCTGAAACAAGGACTTGTCTTTGGGGAAAGCGAGGAAATGCCTTTATACCGAAGCAACGGCTATCATTGCTGAATTCGTGGGAAAATAATGGATGATGAAGCTTAAGATTTATACTGAAAGATGAAGCTTTGATTCGTACAGCTACGAAGAATAGTAATAACGAGGAATCGAGGCCAGTAATAGTGTGTTTATTCATACCGTAAGATCATTAGTTTGTATTTATTGCAAAAGTGAAGCGCCATATCTGCTACTTTTCCATTGCAAGCAATCATATTCACGCCAGCATCTGCGATACCACGTATTTGCTGCGATTTGGAAGGATTTAAATGCATTATAAACGGGTGGAATACTTCATCAAATACATCAAATATGAACTAGGTTTTGTGCTTCGCGCATCAAGCATGCAAGAGAGATTTCAATAACCAATCGATACCTTTCAAAATAGTATCAAGCTATGTGAAAGATTTTGTACTTCCTTTGCGTAAAGTTTCTTAAGAAAAATTCAACTTCCGCCGCGCTTTTTTTTGAGAGGTGCTTACAGCACACAAGATAACACGAAAAGGTAGAAATGCAGAAAAGCGTGGCAAAACACGATGCAAACAAATAAGTGTATTTCAGTTCGGGAATCATTTCTGGGGTCCCCAGAGTCTGATTTCGTGAAGGGAAAACGCATTTTGAATTGGATTATGCGAAGGCTTCACTTTACATCGGAGTTTTGTCCATGGTGCGACGTCGAACTAATTCGGCGATAATCTGATGCCGTATAGGTCCTGCTTTTCATGCAAAGGCTAGGTCCCTTTGCTTATAACAGTATCTTCGACAAAGGCATGCGCTGTCAAAACTATACTGATAGGGAAAGAAATTCGCACCGACAATCCCACAAGAGCGGGATTAAAATAGAAAGAAGCTTAGCCTTAGCTATTAGATCTTGAGAAAAGTTCGACCAGTGCCTGACGATGGACGGACTAATCCTTCCACGTCTCGTTCAGCCACCTGGCTGGCTACTGATCCAGTTGAATTACTGCTATTCCAAAAAATGCGATAGTACTTCAAGGTATTATCAAGGTATTATCAAGGTATCTTAAGGTATTATTCAAGGTATTCAAGGATTCCCCACTGCCAGTATTATGACAGTCACTGGTCTTCCCTGTTTTGAGATAAATGAATTCAACCTCTGCTGACTTTTTAAAAAGACAATGAGACAGCATCTTACCGCTTCTAATAAGTCCTCTTCCCCTTTGCTAAAAGACTTGAGTTCTTCTGCTGATTTTATCAGCACTGTTCCCTACAAAAAAAAATTCAGTTCTCAGCTATATTGATGAGTGAAAATCAAACAGCTTTAATTCAAGTTTCCTGCAATGAACAGGGAATATTCATTAATTGCAACAAAATGCTTCGCCGAAGCATATATGCGCAGAAGAAAATGTTTCCTCAACCAACTAAAGCATGTATATGCAGAACAAGTGAGAAGGCAATATGTCGAATACCTTGGTTTCTGTGGTTGCTGAATCTAACGGACATGAGAAAGCGGCTATTTTGGCATTCTCTACTTTTCGAATATCTCCTTCTGCTTCACGTTGGAAAACCATTCCTCTCACGACGTCCGAAGCATGCAAGCCAGAGCCTAGAATCTTTGACACTCTCACATTATCAACGTTGAAGCTTCCATCTTGTCTGTAGATATTCACTGCAATTCAAAATACTGGATTGAAAACAGGCTCTGACCACGTGTGAAGCAACTGGTCAGGTTTATGTCTCACTACCTAACTTTTCAACAGCCTGACTAACTTGAATGGCACACCATTATGTCTTCAAGCTTAAATCGAAAGAAACATAAAAGAAATCCCATAGCAATTCAACCAGTTGCCAATGCCAAAAAGATCAGAGCATGCACACTTGTGCGTAAATGTCTAGACAATGATATTTGTGAGAGCTTCCAGGGGTATTTTGAGTTACAGCAGCACAAGACACAAACAAGAAATAATGAATGCTTGGTAAGGCTTCCATGCATCAAGAAATCGCTCCATTTTATGGGAGCAAAGATGTACAATGAACTACCAATCGACCTTGAAAACTGCATTATGTAAGCAGTACAGAGAACTATTAAAGAACATTTTAGTTGAAAATTTTGATTTCAATGTTATTTGCATGGAACTTTTAAATAATCGTTGTAAATACTGCTACGCTTTTTTTCACAGCTGTTATAGGTTTCACTTTCTGTTCATTCCTTTACAGGACTCATACTGATAACAGCATGCTTTGTTGAAATGTACATCCTGTATATAGATTTGTTATATTATATGATTATTGTATTATATATTATATATATAAGCCACATCGTAATTTAATTGTGCACTCTGGTAAAAATGGATGCTTAAGATGAAACAGCATTTGCTTTGATCTTATTAGTCTACTCACCACATGCCTTGGCTATAAGTTCTGACAAGAAATCTTCGTTACCGTACTGAAAAAGAATTAAGAAGCCATGCGTAAGATGCAAAGTTACTGGATTTGCTGTGCAATGACGTGCCCTAAGACTCGAGGGAGTTTCTGTACCCTTGGGATACCGGAATCAATGAAACGTCTCCACAGCAAGGGAATCGGATGGTGATTTAAGGATTCTTGCTCCGTTGGGGCCTTTGTTGCTGAGCTATACAAGGCTTTCTACTCGAATGAATATATACAGAATAATACGCATTCGCTCGCTGAAGGTTCGCTCGCATACGATAATTTCATTGCACTGCATAACGGCTAGGCCCAGAGAGATCGGACAAACAGTCGGTAAGCGCATTGCCATTAACTCATTTCTGCATGAAATTTATATGTATATATATTTATCAATTTAATCTGTTTTGCGTCTTAGCTATTTATTTTGTGCTATCATGCTGGGGGCGGGGTTTTTCATGTTCACGTGTATTCTTGTCGAGCTGATTTCTGCTTTGCTGATTATAGTAATTTGTTCACGTGTATTCTTGTCGAGCTGATTTCTGCTTTGCTGATTATAGTAATTTGTTTACGTGTATTCTTGTCGAGCTGATTTCTGCTTTGCTGATTGTAGTAATTTGTTCACGTGTATTCTTGTCGAGCTGATTTCTGCTTTGCTGATTATAGTAATTTGTTCACGTGTATTCTTGTCGAGCTGATTTCTGCTTTGCTGATTGTAGTAATTTGTTCACGTGTATTCTTGTCGAGCTGATTTCTGCTTTGCTGATTATAGTAATTTGTTCACGTGTATTCTTGTCGAGCTGATTTCTGCTTTGCTGATTGTAGTAATTTGTTCACGTGTATTCTTGTCGAGCTGATTTCTGCTTTGCTGATTATAGTAATTTGTTCACGTGTATTCTTGTCGAGCTGATTTCTGCTTTGCTGATTGTAGTAATTTGTTCACGTGTATTCTTGTCGAGCTGATTTCTGCTTTGCTGATTATAGTAATTTGTTCACGTGTATTCTTGTCGAGCTGATTTCTGCTTTGCTGATTATAGTAATTTGTATTTTAGCAAACCATGCTTAATGCTGAACCCCAGTCGTGAGTTTTACTGCTGTGTAGTCGGCGTTGGTGTGAGTGTAGACTTTCGAGCCCGACAGTTTGACTCGCGAGTTACACTATGTATAAAGACTTGCTTTAAAAAAAACTGCATTGCATACTCGATTTCAAGCGTAGCAGAAACCGGAGACAGAGCTCTGAGTTTAGTTTTTCAAGCCGCTAAATAGCATGATATTTTGAGTTATTATGGATTGCTTAAAAGATCTTCACACAGTGGTGGTGCCAGCTGCTATTAAAAGGGGGGGGCAAAGGGAGCAACCTGCTATTGAACGGGGGGCAAAGGGAGCCAGCTGCTATTAAAAGGGGGGCAAAGGGAGCAACCTGCTATTGAACGGGGGAAAGGGAGCCAGCTGCTGTTGAAAGGGGGAAAGGGAGCCAGCTGCTGTTGAAACAGGGCAAAGGGAGTAAATGTCTCAAATTTATAAGCTCATGTCCTACTACTGTCAGAATACTCTTTCCGCAATAAATTGAATTCTCTGGGAACACCATTTTAAAACGGATGATGGCTTTTCAATTACCATTCAAGAATGAAAATCGATGTATTGATGTCAGTAATGTTTAATAGAATACTTAGAGAGGAAGTTTGCAGTGATAAGCTAGCCAGAACACCTCCTCCTAAATGCATTGAGTAGCACAAAAAGGCCAGACTAAAATTCAGCCATTCCCTATCATTCTCTCCTTGGGTGTAGACAAATTAGCATATCTATCAAGTGACACCTGGATGATGTGTGTTCTTGTAATTCTAAATGATCAAGGAATAACAACAAATACATAACCTACTAAGGAACAACTATGCATCGAACTAAAATAAACCATTGTCTAAGTTGAAATCTCCAGGGGAACATAGGAATGTTAGAATTAACAAAAGCTTTCATTACAGAAATTCAAATTATAGTGGTCTTCTAATGGGAGATTTTCAAGGGGCCTGAAAATTTGGTTTGAATTACCAAAAGTATGTATTACAGGCATTCAAATTAGACAGAGTTGAATGTATTTTGTAAATAAGGAGCCTTCAATGGCCTAACAAATGTCTATACAACAAGACAGTTACCAATAGGAATCCTTACCTGTTTGCTAGCTATGGTGGGTTTTAAGAACTTGGCTACTTCTTTTGGGTCTCTCAGCTCTTTTGCAGTTTTACATACAAGATCTGAAATGAAAAAATCAATAAATGCATTAGCTGTTGATGAAGATGGCTAGCCCTTTCTACACTAACTCACTTGCTGACATAAAATTTTAATAGGTGGCCTGAGAACTGTTTTTAAGTTAATGTGCTGGAGCTATCAATCCATCATTGATAACCTTCATCAGAATATGGAACAGTGTATTCAATACCCATATCTTAATATCCTATTGGAAACAGACATAGGACTCTGGCTCGTAACTTTCATTCTGTTATTCATCATATAACTTCCTTAATTCTCAGAATAGATGGGTTGCCTTTATCTCACTTATTCACTTGATCCATCCTGTTCCAGATGGAGTGCCAGGCAAAAACCTTCCCATTGCTCCCGGCCTGTAACCAACTCAACACCTATACCCCAGTTCACCTTCCTAAGATCTTCATCAACTGCCTTCCTACCATTCAGCCTCAGTTTACCCTGTCTTTTTCTACCTTCTGTACTCCAGTTCCACACCTGTTTTGAAATTTTTTCTCATGTTTCCTTGACGAATGATAAAACTACTTCAAACGTCTCTCCGTGATGAAAATTGCCAGCTCTTGTTGGTGTCCTCTGTAATTCCTTAGTGTTTCTGATCACATCTCTGCAGGTGATTCTTATAGCCCTTCTCAATCATCTCTCATGAAATGCATTCAGCCGTTGCTTATTGAACTCGGTATGTAGGGGCTGTGCCTCACTATTTCTACATTTTACATTAAATTTGGCAGCCGTTTTTAACCTATTCAGATAGGTTACTTGCATTTTTAAAGTATAAAGAAGTGTTCTTGCCTCTTGCATAAATCACTGGCTGGTTATAGGCAACCTTTCCTTCATTATTCAATTTGCTTAGAACTACAAAAGTAGTGCAGCTTACTTGGCAGAATTTCTAGGGTTTTCTTTGTGGCAATATCATATCCATCTATGATCTCTGCAGGAGATAAACCCTGCAAGACAGATGTAACCAGTTAGCATAAGCTCTACCTGTTTCAAGTAATTGAAAGAAAAATGGTTTTGATTAGCAGTTTACCCACTGAAAGAGCAAACACAGAAAAATTCAGATGGAAAACCAAGATACTTACCATTTGCAAAAGCTTTTCAGCCCCTCGCAACAATGCACCAGCAAATATAAGAACAAAGTTTGTTCCATCTCCTGCCTATGTAGACAAAAAGAAAAAGGTCAAATGAAACTTAAAGGGAACAGAATTGCAAGTTTAATGAAAGGTTGCAGCTCTTCTAATCAAAATATGAGAAAAATTATCCATAAACGAATGACTCCTACCTCCTGTTCTTGCATATTGGCAGCCATAACAATCATCTTTGCAGCTGGATGCTGAACCTACAGTGAATATGGTATAGAAGATTGAAATTGCCAGTAACAGTACACCAACCTGGCAATATACAGGCAGAAGAATTCAAAGTATAAAATATTGATTGAAATTCTTCAAATTTCCTATTTATCAACAGGATTCACACAAATACGGACAAAGAGACTTGACCCCTACCGGTGTAATAGTATGTCTATGCAGAACTACACAAGGGTAGGGCAAGGTCAGCCACACGTGCCTAAACGAAACAACCCACTGGGAGCTCAGGAGGATGAATGTGATACAGTGTGAACTACATCAAGCTAACCAACTATCAGTATGCACCGGTAAACACATCTGAGGTAAGAACATCTGTTTGAATTAGCATTTCATAATAATAAAGATTCAAAGAATGGTAATGATAAGAGTTAACTATCTGCCAATCCAGACGGAAATTCTGTGAAATGCTGATTTGAGAAATTTGCCATAATTTGTATTGATATGAGACAGCTGGGTAGCCGTCAGACACAATTTGAAGATTCTAAATTTGATCTAAGGTGAGATGAGGAATGCGACAGGATGGAAGATGGTCTGGTCTATTAGCGATAAATTATCTATCATCAAACCTCTAACTCTTTAATGACTGTAGCTGCATCATTTGTAACAAACAGCTTTTCGAGGTGGTTGATGATCATTTTGTTCATACCTGGAAAGCAAGTTGCGCTCAACTGATCAAAATTGCATGCAGTGCAAAATATCTATAATGACTAAAGTGATTCACCCCAAGTACAAACAAACAGGGACCTGGTACAAAACAACTCTGTGGTCAGAAATTTGCACCATTCCCTAGACTGAAACTTCTCTAGGCTAGTTTCCATGATGAATCAGATTTGTATTAAGATGCTTTATTGTCTAGACTTAGTCATTGCCTTAAGATTTAGGATAGCTGCCAGCTTTCTTTGACTTTTTTAGCGAGTTATGTTGGGGAAAGGCCGTGGTGGCCTATACAAAGCCCCAACAAAAATTTATGATTTGCAGCATAAACGTGTAAGTGGTGGGTGAATTAAGAAAGAGAGCCAAGACACTGCTTGGTAAACAAAGCCTCAGTGTTGCAAAATCTACCAGCATATGTTAGGTAGAGCAAATACAAAGACCATATGCAAATATCATATGGTGCATTCTTGTCAACGATTGTAAACTTTTGGTGACATGTGTGCCAGCAGTGGTGCCACAGTTTTGTGGCTCAGCATGTTGAATTATGCCACTGGCATGATGAGTTTGAATCTTGCAGATATCACAAAAACTAATTAGTGAAGGAGCCAATGAGAAACCACTTCATAAAATCAATTTCCCTGGAAAAAACTTGGACGCTTTACTCTAGTTTCTACTCAGATCAAAACGAAATATGATGTCCAGCTTGCACTAGCAAAATTGCAGGTCGTTAAGAAAATACTAAGCTCACAAGATAATTGTTACACATAATTAAAGCACAAACCATTTGGACCAAATGAGGTTTTGGTAATTTCAGTCAGCTGTTTACACGCATCTAAATTTCTATAGATTGCTTCATCAAGGCCACTAAAGTGCTGAAATATCAATAGAAAAAAGATATGAAAAATATAGATATCACTAAGATGATTCAAAATTTAAATCCAGTATTCTCTTATCCTGATAACCTTCCTGGAACCTTTCAAATTAAGCCTTTATCCTCACTGACTTTGCAGAGGTTGGAAAAATTAAAAGTACATTCTTGAAGTTATATAAGCAATCATTTCTATACTGGTTGTTCTATGGCAATATTTATTTACAGTCTGCACCCTTCCTTTCTCTACAGGTTTCTTTGTACCCCTCCTTGCTTCCTGAAACAAGGCGAGTGGAGCAACTGCTATCCTCCCCCATCCTGCTCTATTCGGGCGTAGCTAGGCTAAAATGGTACACTTCGCGAAGTTTGTGTCCGTGCAAATGGAAGCTACGCCTGTAGGCAACATTTTTTTCTGATCCTACAAATTTTCAAGCTGGGAGTGGCCTCTGCCTCTTGCCTTCCATTGCTGTCTTTAAAACTGTCGCCTTTTCGTAATCATTTTGATTTCTTTCCCCCAGCTAATCACCAAATATTAAAAATGCGGAAAAGTTGACCATGAGGTGTATCACATTTTGCAAATCATTCCTTAATAGGCAGCATGCATTTTCGCCAGCTCGCGAGGACTCCAGACAACAATTACTGGATATAAAACTTTACTCTTAACAAACCAATGGTAATAACGAGATTTAGGCCTCTATACCTTAGCACCTTCTTTCATCATACTCTGTAAAACTGTTTTTGGTATTGACATAGCCATGATTGCGACTTTTTTGTAATAAATTCTCTTTATTAACTTGTGTCACACCTGTCTTCAAACCTCCAAATGCTTAGGCCCTGCACCGTTCATGTGCTACGGGGTATGGGCCGAGAGCGTCCAGAAGGTTCTTCTAGGCTATAATAATCATCATAACCACCATTTTGCCCTATTTTGGAAACCCCCTCAATTGAAAACCACAAAAAAGTGACCAGAACGGATTTCTAAGAGAATTTCAAAAGTTAAAGATTCAGATAAGTCATTATAAATTTTTCAATACCATTTTGTACACTAAACGTTACGAACCACAAAAATTTAAAATGGGTAATATCCATGAGACCAACACAGCAAACGAATAGCTGCTACACGGAAAGCAGCATTTTCTCGATGTAATATTCACACTTATAAGAAACGAAAACGTAGAAGAGTTGGACTCCTCTCACTTTAAGATTTCAAACCATCGTCAATGAAAATTGACATTGGAAGCTAAATTATAAAATCCAAAATATCAACCTTAACTTACGTCTTAAATGAAGCTAAAAATTTGACTATTCATTCTTTTCATTGATACTTAAATTAGATGATACATTAAATAATACATATAAAATTGAATAGTTGGTAAGATGTTATTCAAAGAGGCATCCATGGCATTGAAAATTACATAGGCTGTTGCCCTTGACATCTAATGATGGATACTCAGAAGATGCACAAATTTCGTCTCATGCAGCACTGCCGTAAAGGAATTTAATCCCTTGTTTCTATAAAGCGAAACATCAAACCCACCTTGCATTTTAAAGACAACTCTAGAAGTGCATGCAGAGTTATTACAACTGCATATAGCACTTAAAGAAAACTAACTTAGTTAGCTTATTTGGGTTGGGAATGTCTCTGTAAAATTGACAGGATAAACAAGTCTACCGTGAAAACAGGGCCCACTACGAATGGGGGTAGACAAGTCACATCCAAAGAGATTTGCTTGGGGCATAAATTCGTATTGCTATTTGCTCCTCTGCAAGAAAATTCTCAGACTCTTTGCCATTGGTAGTGCATAAACCCATTACAAAGGAAATTTAACTCCACCTACTGGCATTTTTCTAATAGATGTATGCCCCATTTAAAAACTTCGCCAAACTGCTAACATGTCAGACCTGAGAGACATCTGTTTATAGTCAATAAGTCAGTCTGTCAGTCAAACACAACAGCGCTTATCATCATATCTCTGACTCTGTGTTCTCTGCACGTTAAATAAGACTGCAGGTAAGAATGATCCACAAGGGTTGAATCGAGCAGCAGCTTCTTAGGAACAGTTTCACACAAACATCTACAAACTGGTGATTCCTAAAAATCCAGTCCCTAAAACGGTAACTATGGCCAAGGAAATTGCTCTGCTTCTAGACATGAGGACTTATGAACTACATGGAATAGGCAAATCAATTAAGATTGGTGGTTGGATAGGTTGGTATCTAAAATTGCAAGCAGCAGCATTGACAAACGTTGTTATTCCATCTGTTGTGATTCCATGGCCTGAAATGAACAGCATAATTGCAATTCAATAAAGAGCACTAACTTCAACAAAGTTACATTTAGTTGAGACAGCAAAGGATGCACCTGTCATGAAGAAATTTTAAGGGCAATGGGGAAAAAAGCAGTCCGAATCAATGATAAAGTACATTTACTCTGAATCTGTTGCGTTGGTGGCAAATATAACAAAGTTAGTCACAGCTAATAAGACCAAGTTAGCCAGACCTAGACTATATGTTTCTGCATTATGGTTGCAGGAAATAATCAATTTGACAATAATTTGTCATTAGCACTAACATTACCAAAAATTGAGGTACTTTCTGTGCTCTCTGCTCCTTTCTGCCCTCCCTACTCCTTCACAATCCTTCTCTGTCCCTTGTTTGGCAGAGGTCATCTTCTGATAAAGCATTTGTAAGAGTGGAAACTGAGAAATTTAAAACAGCTGGTCTCTTCCAGAGCAGTTTATGCCCCAACACTGACTCTGCTTCAGTTCTAGCAAGAGATGCTTTATTGGACTATTGCTTTAATTTTTTTATAATTCATTCCTAAAAATTCAGCTCACCTTCATGAATATGTCCAAATAAGTTCAATTTAGGCTTCACTCTCTGCTGAATTGTATTTAACAGCTCCACACAGCCAACATGCTTCTTCATAATAGTCGTATCACCATGTCCTGGAACCATCAAAGTCCCAAGATATCAAACTGATAGGTAAGTTTATCTTATTCAATGCATTTTATCTAAATGCAGATATTGAGCATTTTTTTAAAGCCTTTTCTTGTGGCATACATTTTCAGAGCCTTGTGTTATTAGAGGTACCTTTCGTGCCATTACAAGGAAAAATTAGTGGGAGTTTTGAGTTTTGAAATATCGCCCACATCAAAACTGAGATTGCTTCAAAGGTACCAAGTAGCAAAAATAGCCTTCAACAAAAAGGATACATTCTAGATGACTTCCCCATGTTTTCCTGTAAATGCCACTGTACAATACGTTATAATGAATTGACATAACAATCAAAGCAACATAAAGCAGATAACGACTTAAACTTTTTGTGGGCTTTTTGAGGTCCTGATATGTCAATACTTTGAGGCAATCTACAAAACGTTAACAAGAAATAGGATGGGAGGTATGAGGGTAAAATACGCAAGCTTCCCTTTTCAAGAATCACAAAGAACAGGATTTATCAAGCAATTCAATATAAAGAGGAACGACCAGGACACCAGGCAATAGAAAAGCCCTTCAGCCCCCTCCCCCCAGAGCACCTCCCAAACCCTGAAAAGAATACACAATTAAAGAAATTAATGTCATTCACACAGAACACAATGGCATAAAGTATAGTTTCTGTTTTGGTTGTCTCAACTTGATAAGATATAATTGAAAATATTCAAAGTTTAGCAAGATATTTTCATCATTATGGTGCAACTTACCGAGTGGTGGACCATGTGTTATTAAGATATCAGTGCGATTTGGTATTTTGTTCCATTTCTCTAATAAAACTTCACCTCTAGGCAGATTGAATGCCCAACCTCTATGGTATGGCTGCCTATAGAATTAAATGCTGATTTTAAAAAAATCAATACATGAGAGGTACCTGACATTGGTTTGGCAAAACAATGGTAAAAACCTCTTTTCCATTTGCACTGCACCATTTTCTTTATCTTTCTTAGAAAATTATGCTGAGGAAAGGCCATGGCCGACCTATACAAGCCCCCAACAATGGAAGAAAGAAAAAGTAAAGGACTAAGAGGAGAGGGAAAGGGAGATCACATCAAGTTTATCTATCTTGGAATTGAAAGAAGGCAAGTTATAGGATTCAGGAAAGCAAGGAGGCAAGATGTTTCATAAATTGCATGTTCTTAGATGTCTTCTTGACTGAGGTGGGGAGCCATGTCTACAAACAGCTGCAAGGCAAGTCACCACATAGGTAAGGATGCCTAAATTTTGTTACTCATCCGCTGAGTTGGCAAGGACTCATATCAAGCATCAAATTTGGATGTTTGTGGATGGACACTTTAATAGCAAGATAATGTGATGTATTCATTGCGCAGATCCTAAGTATGATAGGTTTTTCACTGGCAGTGAAAAAAGAGGAAAAAACTGCAGTGATTTTAAGTTTTGCTTGAGTTGAAAAAATGCTTTTGATTGCTTCACTCTTGATGGTAATTTGTTGAAGTCAGCAGTGGCTTGATGCAAGAATGTTCTGTGATGGCTTGCCATTGTCGAAATGGGTACGTGCAAGTGGTGTTGTTGCCTTGCATTGTACTCATGAATTTGTGAGTCTCTTTGCAACATTTCAGAAAGATATTTGGAGGTTTGGCTGTTGAGACATTTTTACAGTAAACAAAGCCCATGAATCTTTTGTTTCTCCTCAAGCCTCTTCCACTGAAGTATGTTTACAGCCGGTGTAGAAAGATAAGTGTATTGAAACCATTATAAAAGATTGCTTGGCATCTCTTACAAAGACCACGTAACCAATGAGGAAGTTAAAGACAGAAAAAAGCAAGCCATTGGTCCTATGAGGATCTTCTCACCACGATCAAGAGGTGCAAACTACAATGGTTCAGCTGCGTAACAAGAGGAGACAGGCTTGCCAAGACAGTGCTCCAGGGAACAGTCAGAGGAGGAAGAAAGAGAGGAAGCCGGAAGAAGGTATGGGAAGAAAATATTACAGTATGGACAGGGCTGAAGCTGAGCAAGGGGGTCAGATGTGGGGAGGACAGGGAAGGATGGAGAAGACTGGTTAATAGGTAAACTGTAGCACCCAAACGGTAACCGCCACAAGGGAGGCTCATAACAGTAAGATAAATGTATTGAAACCATTATAAAAATGTAGCCCTGGAAGCCTTGTTTGCATACCAGCATTAAAAATTGAAAGAAATATAGACAAGTTGGCACCCAGTGAGTTGTAGCTTGAACACTGCATGCCTTACGCATCTAACAATATTTCCATCCGATTCATTTGAGTGCGTTACGGTGCTAGATGACAAAAACTTTACCATTGCAATGATAGATTATCCTACCAGGGGCTGCCATAGATCCGAAAACCCATCAGTTTTACTTCTTCATCCTCTAGATAAGTGCAGTGCTTTCTGAGCATGGCTTTCAGATGAGACCCTTTACTGCAGTCAGCTTTTTTCCTGAGCAAACCAAGGCACACTCCTTTCATATCGTCAAATGAAAGTTCATGGTTACCAGCTATGACGACAATATGCTTATATTTCTCCTTGTTCTCTTTTAAAAAATTGCAGAAGCTTTCGACTTCCTCCTGCGTTCCTTGCCAGGTAAAATCACCTGCGTGCAAGAGGACGTCTCCATCCGGCAAATTGAGCATGTTGTGTTTATTATGTGTGTCTGAAATGCACACGAATCTTACGTGATCGGCTGGTTTAGGAGCATCCCGAGCCAAACTGCTTAGGACCTTGTAGTTTTGCTTCCACGATGCTGTTTGTGAAAGCTGTTTGTGGAACTCGTTGGGGGATTCTGTCAGGCTATGAACTTCGACAGGCTTTTCTTCATCTGGCATGGGAGATGCTTTGCTACTCCCAGTGCCATCTTGTGGATCTCTTTGGCCTGCATTTTCAGTATCACTCAGGCTTAACGCATTCAACTTTCTGTCAACACTCTCAGAGCTACCCATGTTGGTTCTAATAAAAAGTTTCCGTACCTGACGCAATTTATCCATTTCTCTGGTACCTTTTTAAAGAACCTCTTTTTCATGCTGAGATACGGAAGGGTCCATGGAAGTAAATCGGAAGATTTGAACAGGATGTAAAAAGGAGATTGTAAATTTTGCGGCTTGAGTGTTAGTTGACCTAACCTAGTTCACCAGCATAGAGAAGGAGAAGCAGCATGGATACGTATCAGATGTTCCGATTTTGCATAATGATTTTCCAGCTGTGGACGTTCGCTTTGGCTCAAGGTATCCATAACTCTGTCGCACACAAATGCATTTCAGTTTCTTATTGATTCTTAGGGGTTAACGTCCCAGGCAGCTTATTTTAGCCAAAATAGCTGCGGGTCTTGAAGTTGGTGTAAGGTAACTGCAAAGGTAAAATTGCATTTATCCAATACTAATATTTAGACATCAGAAATTGATCTGGATGTATCCCCCACAGTCAAATGTAATGGCTTTGGTAGCAAACTGTAACCGTTGACAATGTATAGTTTCCCCGTCTAAAGTGTGATTTCTAGACGCTTGCATGCATTGGTGTGTAGCGACCTCAGCTGTCTCACCCTCATATTTTTTATCTATGCCGTCATTGCCGCTTTGCTTAACTGCGCATTTCTATTCATTCAATCCTATGTTATTTCCTGTCATACTTTACATCAACTCATTACCTATTCATCTACCTATTCAGTTCAATAAGTCAGTCAGTCAGTCAGTCAGTCAGTCAGTCAGTCAGTTAGTCAGTCAAACACTACAGCGCTAATCGTCACCTTTCTCATTTATCTGCACGTTAAATCAGATCTCGAGACAAGCATGGTCTATGTGGGTTGAATCGAGAAGCAGCTTTTTAGGACCAGTTTCATACGCACAACGTGCAAACTGGCGGATTCCTAAAGGTGTATTGTGAAACGTTCCTTCACAATTACCCTTAATACGTGCCCCCCTCCCCTCTTCGCTGGTGAGTCGAAGGTCTTTGAACTGCATGACATACTAGATTCCGAGGTCAACAAAAACCAGCCACAGGTCCTAGTTTCTTTTCTAGCGAAGGAAATATTGCGATGTGGCTTCCCTTTGCCTTCGTCGTCAATATTTTCTTTTTAGTTAACTGTGGGGCCCGGAGGTCTTTCTAGGGAAGTGGATACGATACCATGAGGTGGTTTCCCGTGGCCTCCGCACGCTGAACCTCTACGCCGTGGGTCGACTGTCAATGGATCGTGTGCTTGATCTAAAATCATTTTCGTCCGGTCGAGTGCCCGTAGAGGCCATTAACGCAATTAATGTTGGCTGCGTTTAGTAAGGACCTCCTGCCGGAAGTGTGTCAGTGGTGCATCGCAAAGTTGTTCACGGGCTTCCTGTCTGTTGGTGGCAAGTCTTCAGTGCCTGATGCATGTTCTCTAACTTTCTCGTTTAGTTTGGCCCTAATATCTGTAACTTTATTCTTCTCTTATTTTGATTCTAGTTACACATTGGCATGCGCCACCACATAATGTGGATATACAGTTCTCATCTATAAAGATAAGCCTCGTGTTTGTTTTTGAAAAAGAATTGATTTCCACCAGGATTGACCGATTTTTATCAATCTTTTCGTCTAGATTTTTCCACTTTGAACGTCGCAAATAATCAGCATGGGTTACTTGTTGCTGCTGAGAATGAGCCTGCACTTATTGGTATGTTCGAAATAAAATAAATAATTAAAGACGAATGTTTGTACTAGATTAGCTTAGCTTCAACTTTCGATTTGCTGTTATCAATGTGTGTCTAGTGCTTTTGCCTAGGATGGACAGCTGAGTTGACTGTTGGCTTGTGGTTAGCGGTTCCGAAGACGGGATTCAAACACCCGCGAGTAGACCTCATTAGATTCGAAACACTGCGTCTTAACCACTCGCCACACCACCTTCTTAGACCTGTTGTATGTTATTTCGACCAGAATTTATCCATTTGTATTTCTATCTATGTAAGCACCTTTCTCTTTTGTCCAAGGATTTTTCTTACGGTATCCTTACCTTTCCAAGTAATTACGGGTACTGTAGACCTTTTGCGACTTGCAGGTGCTTTGGGTTTTCGGTTTGAAGTTCATTTAACTAAGATCTCGAGATCGCCAATGGCAATTAATCAAACTGCGCTCTCTCGATGAGACATACCGTATTTTCTGAAATACCACCCATGAATATAAGCCGCCCTCGAATAGAAGCCGCCCTCGAATAGAAGCCGCATTGTTCCCTAGTGAAAATGATAATAGCCACGCGTTTCTTTCCTCGTCATTAGGATTTATACTTCATCTTCCTGAGCGTTGCAACCAAAACAATAATAGCCGCCCTTGAATACAACCCGCCTTTGATCATAAGCCGCATTTTTCCTTACTGAAAATAATAGAAGCCGCGGCTTCTATTCAAGAAAATGCTGCTGTGTATGCATAGGTAGGACATATATGCATTTGGTGAATGCTATGTTAAGACCATCGGTTATGGGAAGGTGTACTTTGCTCATGAATTCCTACATCACAAATTTGAAAAGGCTGAAATTTGTTAAACTGCTTGGAGATGTTGCGAGCTGTTGAATATCAGTTACTGAGGTTTTTTATGGATGTTCATGTTATGATTTTAACTGCTAGTTTCTTTGACATTTCCACCACAGCAAAAGTTGGGGGACTGGGCGAATACCAAGAAATGATTGACAGATCTGGCATTGTAGATGATCATGAAGGTTTCGTCAGATCTCAGCGGGATAGAAGACAAGTTACTTTGAATGGCAATAGCTATGTTCCTCCAGTCGTCACTGACCTGCATGCATCACAGCACTGCCATGGCATTTATCTGAGGTGGAAAATACCTCCATTGCTGAGAAGGTTTGCGAATCTGGTGTTTTTATTTTGCTAGATTAAATCTTCAGTTACCTTAAGTCTTTGAGGTGTCAGGATGGCTCAATGGTAAGATTCTTGCGCATTGATCCTATGGTCAGTGGTTTGAGTCCCACCTCAGCTAAACTTTCACTTAGAGTGAGGAGAGTCGCCAGCTCTCTGTAATTCCAGCCGTATGAATCACAAGGTGTGGTCACATGGAGAGGAAGGACCTGGATACTGTTTGATAAGCAAAAAGCTTCTCATTGTCCAAATTTCTACCTTTGACATCTAGGTAGAATAATGTGTATAAAAGAAAGGTGTTTGAGAGCTAGGTCTTTGGGCTTACCGTTGCATTCAAATTATGGACAGGAGCTAAAGCCAAAAGATACAAGAGGAATAAATTGAATGAAACTTCTAATTCTTTTGTCCGACAAATTCTGGGAAACAATTTTAATATTGTTCAATCATCACTGCATTGTATAACTTATTTTGTAGATTTTTTTTCTTTGAAAAAGGAGTTGCACCCGATTTTGTCTGTCTATGTAGGACCTCCAACCTCTTCCTCAACCTACAGAATAAACACTATATTCGATCCAAAATTTGTCGAAAGCTAGGATCGAAACCTTTTTGTGTCTCTCCGTTTGATTTTCTGGAGGTTTTGACAGCAAATTTCTCCTGCTTTGTGTTTACAGTACAACGAAAACATACTCAAACTCTGAATTCTTGTACTACAACGTATACAGAAGTGCTGAATACTTCTCCAGACTTGATGGAATGACACCGTATGCTTTCGGAAGGGACCATTTCGAGCTGCGGTTTTCTCATAACGTTAGTTGGGTGGACAGAGACCCAGTTGCAAATAAGCAAATGTGGTATGCCGTTACCATAGTAACGAGAGCAGCCAAAGAAATGCAGCAGGTCGCCCCAGCCAAGGTTAGTGGTGATTTCTAAAAGCTTTTCACGAGAGCATAGGTCGATTTGAATTTGGCAGAAAACTTGAAGGAAAATCGAAAATAATTTGCACGCGAGTGCTGTGGCACACGCCCAGCTTGAACTGGAGAAGGCACGCCATGTTTCAAATCGCTGTTCCAAGCTGGGGAATGAATGAAGCAGAGCAGAGAATCTGGTTTGGTTGAAGTGAATATGCGGTCGAAGAAGCCTTTGGAGACCAAAAGTGGACCACACAGCCCTATTTTCAGACGATGCAGGGCTCAAGCGTGGGGATTAGGGTACAATGATAAGCAAAGAGAGCAGGATTGTGTCGTCGGTTTGGATGAGCCATGTTGGTGATTTTTATTATAATTATAATTATAATGATGATGACCATCGTAGTCAAATCATGAAATTTATGATCAGCATGATTTCGGTAGTGTAAAAAGTAGTTATAGAAGACTGCAATGAGATTCCACCATGGCATCGACTCTAACTGTTGCAAAGCTGAATGCTCGTAATAGGAACTCTCTCGAAAGCATTTAAGCCCTTTGGCTAGCAGAATGATAATGGTGAATGTGAAGCAGTTTTAAAAGAGATGCCTTCTGATCGCCAATAAGAGCCAGTCATTGACAAAGAATATCCAACTGGATAAAAAGCACCCTTTTTCTGAATTTTCCATTTTCTTATAGGCGATGTTCATCGGCGCATTCGGCCCTCATGGGAGCAAAATTCCATTGACAGCAAGCCCAATTAGAGGCAGAGTATTGCATCATACAGCCATCTACAATGGTGACAGAAACGAATATTTTGTCGTCTATGATGTAGATTCCAATTTGGATGGTCAACCGGACCGGATATTTGCCTTACGTATGACCCCGGCTGGATCTGTTGTTCGCAAAAACATCCTTGACATTAGTGTCAATGTCAATGCAGGTACTGTAACAATCAACGTAATACCCGACATATCAATCATATAGACCTCCCCATTTTTCTCTGGCCATGTGCTTGCCAAATGAAATACGAAAGTCCTTCCCCACTGTTTACGAGCTTGTTTGCATGGTACCCATTTTCGTTTCTTTAGCTAGTCTCCGAGCCACACAGCTGTGCAAGCACAGTAAATGCTGCAGTTAGCAGCTAGTTTCTAGGGGAATCTTAACGCCGCCTTCCTCACCAAAGAAGCAATTCTGAAATTTTAA
The DNA here is from genome assembly GCA_964026355.1 of Pseudorhiza aurosa. Classification (NCBI taxonomy): domain Eukaryota; kingdom Metazoa; phylum Cnidaria; class Scyphozoa; order Rhizostomeae; family Lychnorhizidae; genus Pseudorhiza; species Pseudorhiza aurosa. The sequence continues at coordinate 4,131,697 of OZ032126.1, forward strand.
TGTATGTTGGGGAGAGGGCTATAGTGATCTATAGCGAATCTCCAACAAAGGAAGGAAGAGCAAGATTATCAGGAGAGGGAGATGGATCTAATCTACGGAATTTGGATTTGAACTGAAGCAAACTGTCCGTCTTTCATCATTATAAATAGTACAATAGCATGAGTTGAGTGTTGCTAACTCGATTGAGTATGTTCTCATTAACAGCGTCCCAAGGCTGGCCAAGTGTTGCATACAATCCTATACGAAGCGAGTATTTTGTCGTTTTCCAACTAAGATCCGCGAGAATTCTCAGTGGCATCTCGTTTCTCGTTGGGTCAAGGATATTTGCCGCGTCTTTCAAGCTCGTCACCAATCCGACACTGTTACTCAAGACAAACCAGAACAAAAATGGAAAACTAGTTAACGTGCCGGTTACAAACGCACGTGTTCTGTACAACCATAGGAACCGTATGTATATGTCATCTTTTAAATTCTCATACAACAATTACAACACAGACTGGGTGTCCCAGGCAGCATGGAACTGCATAATTAACTTAACTTAATCAACATAATTAATTGATTGACTGTGGCATGTAACAATTGAATTAAAATGATTAAAGTAAACTTCAAATTAAACTTAAATTAAAAGCTAGTTTCAAAATGGCTGTCAGACGGGGGAATCGTTGGACTTCGGGGCCTAAGTATAACAAATTTCCGACAAACGTTTTCCTCATTTGTGTAAGACGCGCAAGAGATATCTACAATTAAGTAGATTTTGAAACTTTTCCGACAAAATCCGACAAAACATATAGGTATAAGGTTATAAGGTGTGCTCTTGGTTCTAAAATGATGTCAATGAATATGATGTACCCTACGACAGTTTAAAACCAGTGTAGACTGAGGCAACGAAGATCTTATAACCTCTGACCAGACGTATAAGAGGATGCCAGAATACGAGTAAAATTCAAGTGCATTTATCTGTACCGATTATCGTGGAGTTGACGACGCGGGTAAAGTACTAGGAAAGAGAAGGCATTGGTCGGTGAACGTACTGACAAATTAACAAACAAGTGGCTAGCCCAGGCGTGGGCAAACTTTTCAGCAGAAGGGCCGCAGTCTTAGATTTTAAGCTTTAAAGGGCCGCACAGTATGTTGCCAAGGCTGTTTCAAATTAGATTGTCACGCAATAAAAGTGAAAAAGTTGCTGAAATCTTTTGAAAACATAATCCATCCTTAGTATGGTAACGCTTTACATGTTTATAGTGCGTTTATACGGTATCAAGCGTTTGGAAAACGAGAATAACGAGAGAGTTGTTTTTGCTTGATACGAGTTCTTGGCGGGCCACAAAATTGCACTCGGGGGGCCGTATTTTGCCCATCCCTGGGCTAGCCTGTCTGCAAAAATACAAGTCTGTGCCTACGAAAAGACTCTATGAAGAAATCGTGTCCATGTATGATATGATGGTAGCAATGCGATTTCCTCATGCCCATAATCTTTCTCTTTTTTCAAAGATGGATACATTGTATTAGGAGAGGCTGTTGGGCTAGAGAGGGAGCACTTTGTGGTTCTACATTATACAGACTCAGATCTCAAAGGAATCCAAAGTTCAGTGGTATTTCCTGGCAATGCACGTTCTGGTCGATTGGCGATTGACACGAAACGTAATGAGTTGTACATAATTGCACAGGTACCGCGGCGCGCATTCGCAAAAGCCAGTGCACCGAAGCTTCTTTACGCCATTATTGTCAAAAAGAGGAGTCTATCTGGTGCGGTACTTCCAACCGGGGAAATTGTCGTCAAAGCTGGAGAAACAAGACTATTGCGCTCATCTGTGTCATGTTTTTATGATGCTGAAAGAGACAGGTTTGCATCTCTTATGTCACCTCTAGCATTTTTGAAGTAATATCAAAGACATAAGACATTGGAATATTCATTTCAACCAACAAGGAATTATAAGGAATTTAAATCAACGAGGAAGTAAAATTTGTGAAAACTGATGAAGTGATCTAGAATAAATCTAATGAATGAAAGAACAGCAAATAAGTTGAACTGTAGCAGAATGCCAAAATTGAACGGGAAAATGTGCTTGTATTGAATTTTTATAAGTAAGCCAAATTGTTCGGAAGGAATCTTAAAGCAGAGCTAATGTCAACGATTCTGAACACAAATGTTTTTATCGGTCAATTATCACAACATAAGCAAACGTTCAGGAACAGTCTCGGCCAATTTCCACAAAACATCTACCAGAGAACTATTGGTCTTGCAACGTGACAATTAAAAAGGTGTGCATCGACCCTTAGAATCTTTAGTAACTCAGCTTTCTTACCCTCGTATTTTCCATCTACACAGTCGTTGCCAATCGAACATCAGCTTTTTAAGACCAGTTTCATGCGCACATCTTGAGACTGGTGATTCCTAAAAATCATCTACAGGATACGATGGAGTTCTGCTGAATTCCAGGAACTAGACTGTATCTTTTCTGGGTCGATGGTCTTAGTGATTCTGTTTGATGTTTTGTAGGCTGGTGATCTTCTGGAATGATATGATTGCAGGGAAACAAGTTGTCAAGTCATCACGAGTAATAATCCAAGGCCCAATCGGAGTAGCGGAGGTCCTTGGAAGCTATGAAAGTCAAACATGTTCAGCTGAGAATCTACGGGCACCATTTGTCGAGATGTTTCCGAAAACAAGTGGACAGCTTCTTGTCGGGGAGAAGTACACGCGCAGCGGGTAACTGTTTTACAAAACCCAAGGCTCGTGCTGCAAGATTTTGTAGCTATTTGAATGCCTTTATATTTGATTCCTTGATTCCTTGATTTATCAATTGAGTGATTAAATTCATTAGATTGAAAGATTGGTTAATTAGTTGACTGATAAATTGCTTGATCAGTCGTGTAATTAACTGACTGATTTATTGAATGATCAACTATTTGATTTATTGATTAGTTGACTGATTAACCAATTGAATAATCAGTTATTCCATTGACTAATCGATCAATCTAGTGATTGGCTATTCAATCGATTAATCAATTATTGGATTGAATGATCAATTATTGGATCGATTGATCGATTATTGGATCGATTGATTGATTGATTGATTGATTGATTGATTGATTGATTGATTGATTGATTGATTGATAGATAGATAGATAGATAGATAGATAGGCATAGATAGATAGGCATAGATAGATAGGCATAGATAGATAGGCATAGATAGATAGGCATAGATAGATAGGCATAGATAGATAGGCATAGATAGATAGGCATAGATAGATAGGCATAGATAGATAGGCATAGATAGATAGGCATAGATAGGCATAGATAGGCATAGATAGGCATAGATAGATAGCCACAGATAGCCATAGATAGATTGCGTTATTGATAGATGATGACTGATGGAAACATTATTTCTTTGAGCCATTGATTGATTGATTGATTCATTTATTCATTCATTTATTTATCTAGAGTCAGACTCTCGAGCCCCTTGATAAAGGATGAAGCCTTTGAGTATAGAGGCCTCAACCAAAAGGCTCCGATTCTTGTTTCGAATAAAAATGGGGATCAAGTTTTGTTGCTTTGGCAAGAAGTTCGAAGCGGACGGCAATCTAGTTTGTATGCAAGAGTTTTGAAAGCTACCCAACCGACTTGTTCGTCCTGCGTCGCCCCAAAAGTCTGCAAGCAACAGTCCACGTGTGAATTGCCGTCAAAAGGTATGCTTGTTCATCATTGACTGTGCCTGCATTGCTCACTGATTTAGTTCTTCGATCATTCCGATAGCTGATATTGTCTGGTTTTTGTATGTGACAATGGAGGTTCGCGGTTGTCATCACCCTAAAAAGATAATCACCCTAAATAGATACTGCATTTTTCCTCAATCAGTAATAGGATAAATGGTAAAACAGCATCCCAACACGTGCATCCATTTGGACTATAAAGTTTCAGATTTTTCTCATCTTGAAGGTACAAACCCTTGTGCGAAAAGCAATGCAGGCTGCAACCAGATTTGTCTAAGGTCATACGACGGCGCAAAATGCGCATGCAAAGATGGTTTCGATGTTGGTTTCGACAAGAGAACATGCAAAAAATCAGGTGCCCTGAGTTTCTATGCTCTGTGTTATGCGATTCATTTGTTGCTTGCTTGATTGATAGATTGATCATTTCAATGATTGATTAGTTTAAGAGTGATCATTTAAATGATTGATTAGTTTAAAGAGTGATCATTTAAATGATTGATGAATTGAAGAGTGATTATTTGAATGATTGATGAATTAAAGAGTGATAACTTATTGATTGTTTGATTAATTCACCAACTGATTGACTGATTGATTTATCGCTGTTGGGAGACATTCATGTAGTATATTCATTCACAACATTACGTGGCAAGGTTATCTTTTTAAAGTATGAATGAATGTTGCACACGACCTTTCTTACAGACTGTCTTGATAAGCTACATTTTCCCCAAACCAAGCGACTTCGTTTGAGTAATAAAAGGATCTGTCCCCCTTGATAATATCGGGTTTAGGTTTTGGTTCTGTTACACTTAGTTCCCACATTCCTGCTGCAAATCATAATGCAATCAAAGTTTTATCACAAGGCCATTAGCTATCCAGTGTCACTGCTATTACACCAAACGCAGTTGCTACTTCATAATGCGTATGCTATGCCAGTCTTTTCTGTCATTTGTCAGCACCAATTGTCTCTTGAATAGTCCAGTTGCTCTAGAAAGATTTGAATTGACTCAGATGTCATTTAAACCTTTTGGTATGGTTGGATCTAAGTTGCCTTTGGTCCCTCGTTTGTTACTTTTCACGTCTCTTATATCATCACCATCATTCATCATTACCACTGTTACCCCTCACATGGGTTCTCGGCAGGTTTTCGAAGGAGAAAGACAACTTTTAGAACAAAGCTAGTTTTCTTAGGTTGCCATGATGATTCTTCCACTTTCGACGCACGAAGCAATCTCATTTTCAAAAATTTAATCAGCATCAATTAGAGATTAAGATAACAATAACTTAAGGATGCAAAATTATATATTGTCCGATTATATAGTTCTTGTCTAATAATTACAGTCCTTTACACCATCATCATCGCCATCATAATCATCATCATCACCATGATCATCATCATCATAATCACCATCATCATAATCACCATCATAATCAATCTCTACCATAATCATCATCACCATCATCACCATAATCATCACCGCCGTCATCATCATTCCATCTAAAGTCGACAAAAGCTGGACGTAGGACTCTCCAAGACTTCTCTAATACATTCGATTTATTGCATTTCTTCTCCAGGTCATTCCTTCGAAATTTGCTCTTATATGTTCTTCAAAAGTCTTGAATGATATGCGAAATGATTATCGCTAAATACTGTTTTAGTCAAAGTAGAAGGCGAGCAATGACGAGATCAGAAGTAGAGCTAGGTGACATCTGAAATGACAATTGAAAGACGACTTGATGAAGTTGACCTAGGCAAACAGAAGGAATCGAGAAGATGGCGGATGACGGAGATCTTTGGCCCACGAGTGTGCCTGACTGGATTCATCGACTGCCTAAAAACTAACAAAATGTTCTTCCCCTTTTTGCTCATTCCTTATGAGCTCTTGCCGAGTCGGGCGAAAATCTTCCAACCTGATCTTTCTAAAGCTCTATCTGCCTTGCTTTAGGAACTGGCCAAATGAACTGAACATGTCACTGGACATAACTTGCTCACCCAGCATTTTTGACTCCGATCAAACATTTACTGAATAATGTTCAGTGACTGAACAAGGTGACCAAATGAACTGGATTTTTTACTGAACCTAAATGTTGGCCGTTGTTCAGTGAAGTGTTCAGTTCATTTGTCCAAGGCCTTATTCAAACTAGCATCGATCTCTATCAAGACTATCAATGATCGTAAGGAACTGGCAATTATACATACAATTCACAGCTGATTTATGTCTTCGTCCTTTTTATCTGATGCACCATTGATCTCTTTGCTAGGCAATGTCGACGTTTCCTTGACCATTGTGACAGCATCGGTAAACGATGTATGGAAGACAAACATCATGACTGATTCTTCATTGAAGACCGATCTTTTGTTCCGTGGTAAAGGCCTATCGGCCATTTTTTTCGACGAAAAAGCGGACTTCCTTTACTGGAGTGATGTCGATTCTTTCACAATATCAAGAGCTAGACTTGATGGAACGGATTCCGAAATTTTCGTGAGGTTTGGGCGATTGTGATTTTCGTGTTTTTGTCTTGTCAATTTAGCTAAAATTCTCCGATAGGCTATGTTACATATACGAACGCAAACATAACTGCGTCCCAAGGAAGATCCTTCCGTCAAACACTCATCATAACATCGGATAATGGCCGAGTAACCACCATGAAACTTATTTCCAGATGCCAATCAGAAGATTTTTTTATTCTGATGAGTGTCGTGCAAAGGATCTTCAATGCAATAAGATCATGTATCTGCGCACTTGTACAAAAGATGATGTAAGGAGCAAAAAGATAAGATCAGAGCTAGATGCCGCACAGATCAGAGAATGGGTGAAAGAAGCACGATTACGATGATTTGGGTATGTAAGGAGAAGTGATAGTTACATCAAGGCAGCTAATGAAATGAATGTGATAGGGAAGAGAAGCCGTGGACGACAAAAAATAAGATGGAGTGACTGTTTGTCAAAGGATCTGACAGAAAGGAAGCTGAAGGAGTAAGATGCAATGGACCGTGAGAGATGAAGGAAAAATATCAAATGCCAGACCCGCAAATATCACGTAGCTGACCCCAACGGGCAAACAGCTTGAAGAAGAAGAAGATGGAATAGGAGGAACGGAATAAGGAAGGACTGGAAAAAGATGCAATCTTACAGATACTCTGCTTGATCTCAAAACCTTGTTGATATAGCTCCCTCATAACAAGGCCCTTCTGGCCATAGCAGTGAAGCAAAATGTTCCAATATGGACTTAGAGACCTCTAAGCACGATACAGCACGTCATAAGGACAGGAATTTTAAAAATTAGGCTAAGCTGCCTTGAAAGGATTTCGATAAGAGATGTGATGATAGATTTTTGAAGTTGTTTATTCGAGTTTAAATCAGAACGAGGACAGTTCAGCAGAGCCATGAACCAAAACCCTGTATGGAGAACTTATATTTGCTTACCCATGCACTCGTTCTGCTTATTCATTTTTGTAATCATTTTTTTAAATTTCAACTTTGTCTTTGTACTCAAGAGACTCTCTGTTTATCTCCATCAATTACTCGTTTGCCAAATTAATCATTTTAGTGATATATATATATAAATATATCTGAATATTTATGGTATTTTCAAATTCATAGTAATGTGCAATCAGATGGTATCTATGCTGATTCGGAATCCGGCAAGATATTTTGGACAGACTTTCTCAACAAAAGAATAGATGTTTCTAACTCGGAGTATAAAAGTACCATGTCCCTCGTTACATCTGGCGTCGATAAGCCAAGAGCCATAACCTTCTTTAAAAAGGACGGGTAAGTCATTTTGGTTTCGGTACTTGTCTGAGCTGCGGCAAGTTTGCATAGAATAGAATTCGATGGAATTATTTTGAATCCAAAGACATTATAAGTAGGACGGGGAAAGTTGTTACAGGATTACAGCTATTTATGGCTATCTATCTATGGCTATCTATCTATGGCTTTCCATGGCTATCTATGGCTATCAATCTATGGCTATCTATCTATCTATCTATCTATCTATCTATCTATCTATCCATCGATCTATCTACCCTCCTACCTGTGTTCTATGCCTCTATCCCTTTAAAAGTTTTACCACCATTTTGATTCATCTTTATCGCGTGTTTTTCCTTACATATGAATGGAGATTTTAGGGTACTAGGGAGCAATGCTTATCGAGCTGTACCCCTGGTCTTTCCTCTCAATGCCAGCACACCTCACGAATCGTACATAAAAGTAGTGTAGGGCTAGTGACACCTCATTATAAGTCAAAGTTAAGCTTGAGCTGACCCTTCATCTACAGACCACTGGGTAGGACCAATTTGGCAATCTGATTACCCTGTGGATTTGTCATATTGTCATTACATTGTCTTCTATTCTGTCTTCTAGGGCAGCATACTTGTACTGGACAGACTGGGGCTCCATTAGCAAAATCGAAAGGGTGCAACTTGACGATGGTCTGAGTGTGGCGGGAAACAGGCGCGTAATTGTAGGGAACGGTCTTGAATGGCCTAATGGATTAGCAGCAGATGCCCCGAACGATCGCTTGTACTGGGCTGATGCAAAGTTAGACAAAATTGAAACTTCTGATTTGCTGGTGAGTGAAAAAAATGGACATGACGTGGATTCTACTGCTTAAACGTTTCAAGTTTTTTATATCTATCTTTGTCCCGAAGTATGTTGGGCCACGCTGGAGCCAATCCAATGGCTTCATCTCCCTCTGCATAGAACGCCTTTCTTCGTTACTTCCATTGTCTTTTCTTTAGTTAATTTTGTTGAGAACTACGTTGCATACTCTATTTCGAGCGTAGCAGAAACCAGAGACGGGGCTCTGAGTTTTTCCTAGGGAACTGGAATTCATGCGGTGGTTTCCCGTTGCCTTCCTCACCAATGCCGTTTTTTAAAAGTGACTCATGGAGGAATCGAACTCACAACCCATATGTTGTGAGTCCGCATGCTTGACCACTACACCAGGCAACGGAAGACCACCTCATGAATTCTACTTCCCTAGAAAAAACTCAGAGCCCTGTCTCTGGTTTCTGCTATGCTCGAAATCGAGTATGCAACGCAGTATTGAGGAAAGGCCATGGTGACCTATGCAAAGCTCCAGCAATGGAAGAAAGAAAAAAAATGAAAGGCTAAGAGGAGAGGGAGATCAGATCAAGTTTATTGATCTTAGATTGGAAAGATGGCAAGTTGTCTGCATTTTCTCCTTGAAAATATACCCTGTAATGCCTATTGAGCTACCGACATTGCCCAGGTCAGTGCAAACCCATCTTCGCCGGTTCCAAGCGCAGCTGAATAGAGCGGGTTGCTTGCAAGATAGATTTCTGACTATAAAAACACCCCGTCCATTTGATTTGTGGTGAAAAATTGTGCGAATCATGAAAGAGATGCTATTGAATGGTCTTTGAGCTTATTGGTCTATTGGCATTCATCCTGACTAATGTACTTGGTAACTGTTGCATACTAGTGCTTCGCACACGTGAGTTCTTGAAGCCATGAGAACAACTTTGTGCTTTTCAGAACCTATATGCAGAACTTCCCTACGCCAAATAGCTTCAAATTCTAACTGAAAGCACATAAATATGCGAGTTGATTGACAGGTTCGGAGAGTCCTGGAACCTAGTCAATGCACATGATATAGTTTACAATAGTACTTGCACATTAACTTTATTCGTCAATTTTTTTCAATCGCGTTTTTTTAATAATCTTCTCAGCAACCGATCAGATCGATTTCGTTTAAGTCGAATTTTTGCCAATTTACAGTACACCGTGCAAGTGAAATCTATTCCATCCTTATGCCCCCCTTCTGTTTTCATTGTGTATATTCAAGTTGCCAATGACTCCTGTATTTGCTTTCAGGGAAATGGTAGACGAACATTGTCGAGTATTTCTCCAGTTCACCCATTTGCAATCGTCATCTACCAAAACAGGTGATTGGCCTTCAGTTATTTCAGTAATTTATGAAAAAGTGGCAAAATTAGGAGACTGCGTTGGTTCCTTCTTACACGAAAGTGAAACGTCATTTATTGCGGTCAAACTATTTTTACCACCCTTATTTTTGGCATTATTTTCTGAAAATTGTTAGGAGAAAGTTCCAACTGGCTACGCTTCTCGCTCCAAGTGAAAGTTATTTAGTGAGTGTGACTAAGGTATTCACTGATTGTTCTGTAAACAAGCACATTAACCACTGGGTTATCAGTATAATCGTATTTTCCAAGTTCAGTGGATGATAGAATGTCCTTATTCCTGCAATTGCTCACTTTTGTAACGAAATGTGCAGATGCTACGTTTATTGTTTAATTCATTGCCGTGAATATGGACAGCGGTTGAAACTGATACTCAAAATACGTGCTTAAGCAGAGAGTTAGAATCTTTTCGTGTGATAGGACATCATTGTAATCATTGAAATATTTCTTGGAATCATTGAAATATTTCTTGGAATCATTGCTTACTTATGCTTTGCCTCAGTATATATTGGTCGGACTGGGCTGGAGCTGTTAAAAAGGCTGACAAGAGCACTGGATTGAATGAGGAAGAAGTATTCAGCGGAATAATACCAAGAGGGTTCTACATTTTCAAGCACAAAGGTCTGGCATATGCTCAATTCATCATTCCTTACTGTATTGTTGTCCAATGCTTTAACATTGTTGATTTGAATAGAGTAGACGCGGGAACTCAAGTATTTCAAGAAAGCACTCAAAAAGGCTCTCCTCACCAATTCGACTTCCTTTTCTCCTTGCTGAAAACTCCAAATGCTGTTGTTCTCATTTACTCTCCAACTCTGCTATTTTGAAACCACTTTTTCTCTGTAACATATACATACTTATGCTTTCTTATAACATATACAAAATGGCACAGCCAATAAAGCTTTAGAAACACGATTAGTCAAACCAATACGATTTTTCAGTAACAGGATGGAATCAATCTTTTTTATACACATGATTCTAGATGTCAAAGATAGACATTTGGACACTGAGAAGCATTTTGCTTTTCAAGTGTCCTGGGCCTTCCTAGTGATGTGACCACACCTTGTGAATCCTACGCCTGGAATTACAGAGAGCTGGCGACTCTCCTCACTCTAAGGGAAGTTTAGCTGAGGTGGGACTCGAACCACTGACCATGGGATCAATGCGCAAGAATCTTACCATTGAGCTATCCTGACACCTAAAGTGACTCTCCTCACTCTAAGTGAATGTTTAGCTGAGGTGGGACTCGAACCACTGACCATGGGATCAATGCGCAAGAATCTTACCATTGAGCTATCCTGACACCTAATCATAGTCCCTCGAAACCATAGGATGATGTCTAAAATGGAGACACATCCAGGCTCGATCCTTAGCCAATTTCCGTATTTGATCCTGGAAACGAGGCTCTTCCGCATAGTGCAAACAAACAACAGGCAAGAAAAATACCTTGACTCACAAAGCAATGCGGTGTTACTTGCATCTAAGTGAATGAAATATTTCAGCTCTGAATCGGTAGCGGCTTTAATGGGGCCAGCGGAGCAATGGCGCCAGGCTAGTGCTTTTGGTAGCCCAAACGTAGACCCGCACCTGGGAGGAAAGTTGCAAAGATTTTCATCCTACGCAGAAGAGAGAAGCAAGGAAATCAAGAATAATTTTGGTTAGCAAGAAATTTTTCAATGAAGGGCTCCGCAGTTAATTTTGGACCCGGGGCCTGCAGCCCCTAAAACCTCTTCTGGCCTCGTCATTTTGCCTTGTGATGATTCAATGTGACATTTGGCACGTCTTGCAATTTCCTACGAACAGAGCAGTCTGCAGCGATCTGATTAATTTCTATACCAGACGTAAATTCGTGCACTTATCGACGCATTATTATCGCATTTTCAGCAAGTAAATGTCCCAAGCCTTCTAAACCATTGAATGGAAACAGAAATGTTGTGGGTTACAACGTGAATGACGCCGTTATTTACACATGTAACCCAGGTTACAAACTGATTGGTAGCAATAGGCGAAGATGTATGCCAGGAGGTGCATGGAGTGGCAGTGAGCCGAAATGCCTCAGTAAGTGCATTTGCATATGCTCAGTTGTACACCTCTGTTTTCCATTGATGTTGACCCGAAAATCATCCCAATGTTCTTTTTTTACGGGCTGAGTCTTCCTTGTGGACTGCAGCATAAGTTGTGAACATTTTTTGTCAATCAAATTAGAGGTTATCTGAAACTTGTGCAATCGATGGAAAACTTTACAGAGGAATGTTAGAGCCTCAATTTCAGACTCCGCCTCACTTTCAGACTCCACCTCACTTTCAATCGAGCCTCACGCTCAGTCGAGCCTCGTTTTTAACTGACTGGTTGTGATGGATTTCATGGCAGTAATTTTCAAGAAAATGCTCCGAATGATTGTGGTAATCATGAATCGTTAATGACAATGTTGATTTAGGTGATTGTAATAGCGATGATCAACTGATTTGTCATGACCACTTATTCGCAATGAAGATTATTATGATGGTTAGCAATCGAGGAAATGATGAAACAAATATCTATCCTGGTAAACACGTAAACAATTCCAGTATTGTTGTTATCACTGTGTGTCCTGTTCAACACAGATTTTGGCGCAAGATTTCTGTAATACTTGTAATACTCCCACTGGCGTAAACGTTTTGCTAATAGATGCGATTGACCAATGATTGGTCTTTGAAAGTGCGTTAATCGGTGTCTGTAAATGGCCCTAATCTGAAATTAGGCGATTTTCTCTTATTATCAACAATTTAGATAATGGTTCCGCCTGCAGACTCGTAAAACAGACGCTCGAGTTCGAGTCATGCGCGTCTCCCGATCAAAGTATCATTGGCGAAGAATGCAACAGGAAACCACCTCGTAAAGTATCCACTTCCCCAGTAGAAATTCGGAACTATTAACTCTGTTTTCTGCTAAGCTCAGAACCGAGTATGCAATGGAGTTTTTTTAGTTACTGAACGAATGATAGGGATAGCTTACGCCCTCGTCATTTTGCCTTGTGATGGTTCAATGTGACATTTGGCACGTCTTGAAATTTCCTACGAACAGAGCAGTCTGCAGCGATCTGATTAATTTCTATACCAGACGTAAATTCGTGCACTTATCGACGCATTATTATCGCATTTTCAGCAAGTAAATGTCCCAAGCCTTCTAAACCATTGAATGGAAACAGAAATGTTGTGGGTTACAACGTGAATGACGCCGTTATTTACACATGTAACCCAGGTTACAAACTGATTGGTAGCAATAGGCGAAGATGTATGCCAGGAGGTGCATGGAGTGGCAGTGAGCCGAAATGCCTCAGTAAGTGCATTTGCATATGCTCAGTTGTACACCTCTGTTTTCCATTGATGTTGACCCGAAAATCATCCCAATGTTCTTTTTTACGGGCTGAGTCTTCCTTGTGGACTGCAGCATAAGTTGTGAACATTTTTTGTCAATCAAATTAGAGGTTATCTGAAACTTGTGCAATCGATGGAAAACTTTACAGAGGAGTGTTAGAGCCTCATTTTCAGACACCGCCTCATTTTCAGCCGAGCCTCTTGTACAATTTATCGAGCTTCTTTCACAGTTGATGGGACCTTCTATCCAATTGGTCGAGTTCTCTGTAAAATAGAAAGAGCCTCTTATCCAACTGATTTAGCCTCCTGTCGGACGGATTAAGCCTCTTCATCAATTTGTTATCTTATCCAAATGACCTCCCCGTGGTGCTGCTCTTCTGGACTTAAGACTAACCCTTGTGTTTCTTGCTGCTAAATTTTGCGTACATTTTCCATTAAATTATTGAATTAATTTTTCAGCATTGCCAGTGTTTCGAAAAGTGCCACAAAATGAGACAACCTTCATAGGGAAGAGTGTTAGCTTTTCGTGCGATGCCGTTGGTTCAGGCAAAATAAAAACCAGATGGCTAAAGGATGGAATTCCTCTTGAATATGAGAAAGATAGGACGCTAGTAGTCCATAAAATTCTGTTCATAATTGAGGCGAAACTCTCTGATTCCGGAGAATTTACCTGCGTTGCCTCAAATGAGGCTGGGGAAATCAAAGCCAGTGCAGTCCTTAGAGTCGTTAAAAAGATACGAGGAGGTAAGTGTGTCTTGTTATCTGCGATCATTGACCTGTGATCGGTTTGATAAACTGGTGTATTGGTTCATTCATGGAGCCACTCGTCAACCCATTCACTTTCGCAGTCGGTTGTTTCTGCCTGTTTCTTATGATTCTGGGAAAGTTTTGTGTGAAATTCCTGAATTCTACAACTTGCCATCTTTCAAATCTAAGATCAATCAACTTGGTCTGATCTCCCTCTCCTCTTACCCTTTTGCTTTCTCCTTTCCTTTCTTGTTGGGGCTTTGTATACGCCGCCATGGCCTTTCCTAAGCATAATTCACTAACAAAATTTGAATTGGGGCGTGACCCCAATTTCTCGCATAACATTCGCTAAGGAGAATAGTGGGGCGTAGGAACTTGAATTATGAGAGGAAATTCCAATACGTAACACCATGATACGAACTGATTGTTTGCGATTAAATCTTCTTTCTCTCTTCCTTTAAACCTCCCTTAGACTGTGGCATACCCAAATTCAGTACGAGGCAACGGATATTTGGCGGTCGAAATGCTGGAGCCGGTGCTCACCCGTGGATTGCCATGTTCTGGGACAAGGCAAGACAAAGACCATTATGTGGTGGCACACTCATTGCGGACAAATTCATTATAACAGCAGCACACTGTCTGCGAGGTGAGATGCGTTTTCGATGTCATTTGCGCGAATATCGTGAATGTGTATGGTTTTTTTACCACGTGCTTCTTCTGCATCTATCCTTTGTGCATGGTAATGTATCGTGTATACCGATTGTCATTTATTCGTCTGGCAAGCGTTCCATATACTTGTGAAAGTCAAATTTAGTCCCATGTTCGTAACGAGTGTAGGAGACCACCTTGGTAGGCCCTCATGAAAATCAGCATTGCTGAAGAGCTACCCTCCCATAAAGAATTGAAAATGAATGAATGAAATTAATAGAGAGGTACGAGTTTGAGTCTCGTAATTGTGAGGTAAGGTGATCATTTTTTGTGTTTTTATTTGTTAACGTTAATTTTTGCATTTGTATGTGTTTGCATTTTCTTCCCTGAATCTTGCAACTTGCCATCTTTCCAATCCAAGATCAATAAACTTGATATGATGTCTCTCTCTCCTCCTAGCCTTTCGCTTTCTTCTTTCTTCTATCGTTTAGGCTTTGTATAGGCCACCATGGCCTTTCCCCAACATAACTCACTAAAAAACGCAGTCTGGGTATATGGGCAGCATCACCCCTTGTACCCTTAGAGTTACCTCTGAGTTACCTCTGAGTTCTCATTTACCGACTTCGGTAGGGTGGACAGCTGAGCTGGCTGTTGGCTTGTGGTTAGTGGTTCCGATGACGGGATTCGAACTAAGGCGAGAAGACCCCCCCAACATTCGAAACAGTGCGCCTTAGCCACTCGGCCATATCACCATGTTTCCTCGCCGCACTTTGTCACCGAATTTAAGCGCCGTACCTGGTTACTGCCGGATTGGCGGACAGAGAGTATCCAGAAGAGGGAACAAGCTTGCCACTGACCGGGGCCAGTATCACAGTAGATGCGTGCTTTTACCACTATGCCGACGATCCCTGCTCACTTGCTAATTATGCCTAGATTTAAAACTACGATTCGACTACCAAAATCGGTGCTTATTCAACAGAATCAGTGATTAAAGAAACACATCGAGAAAGAACTCGTTTTCTCACACTCATCCATTCACCTATGTTGATCCCTTATCGATTCTCGTAAGATTGAATTCATCACTAGATAACTTATGATAAACCGTAGCCATGTGTGTATTATAACAAATGAATGTATTACCTCACGAAGTTTGCCAATTTATGTCCAAGACAGTACTATGAATTTAGCATGTAACAATCTTTATTTCTTATGAACTATCATCTCTGGCCTGAACTTGAAATCCATACAATGATTTGGTGGTCGTCATCCAACACTCGATTATCGTTGATGCTCGCTTTACTTTTGCATATCACCTTGTCCTTGCTCAAATGTTTGCCTTCTTCGTGCAATTTTTGTTATAGCAATCTGTTTTTTATTCATTCATGTTTTCTTCATCTATGACTTGGTTTCCATCTTATTTTACTCTGGCTTGCCCCTTAATTGGTTCGCCAGTAGAGCTACTTGTTACCATTCAAAGTTTATTATTTCAATCGGCTTCGTAATGCCGACTGGGCTTTTATTGCTAGATTCCCTTCATAAATCCAGCCCGCCTCATTCATCCGAGATAAGCACCGCCCTCTGGTATATCACTAGTATATATAGAGAGACCAGAGGCCTGGGCTATACATCCATCAAATTTTTGTTTATTCATTCGTTCCTTCATTCATTCATTCACTCATTCGATCTTTCGTTCGTTCGTTAGTCTTTCAGCTATTCATTCCCGATCAATTTAGTGCCTACCAATCGATTCGCTCATTCGCTTCTCTCCTCTTTTCACGTTCTGACTCATTTAAACTTTAATCTGATCACGATTTTTCGATCTAGTTGGGACCATTGACAATATTGACATCAAGGTTGGTAAAATGAAAGCGAGGAAGGCAGTGGAGCCTCACGAGCAAGTCAGACGCATCAAGACCGTTCATAGCCACCCACGGTTCAATGCAGCAACGTATGACTCAGACATTGCTGTCGTCGAACTTGACGTCGCTGTCACGTTAACGGACTATGTCATACCAATTTGTCTGCCTTATGATGACAGTGACTACGATCTGATAGCGACCGGGGAAACTGCGGTAGTGATTGGCTGGGGTGCATCAAGAAAAAGCAGGGCGTTCTCACGAAAGTTGAAAGAAGTTGATCTACCAATCATTGACAGAAAAAAATGTCAAGAAAAAATGAGTTACCCAGTTACAGAAAATATGTTTTGTGCAGGTAATTTGTAAATCCATTCCCTTACGAAGGAGCTCTGGTCAAACTCTTCAAAAACATACTTACAGTAGTGTTCTTTGAACGATTTTGTATTTCTAGGAAATGATATCAAATTTGTCATTGTTATCAGCCTCACTATCATCAACATAATAATAATCATGATTATTGTCATCCATTACCGTCATCATTACCATCATCATCATCTACATCTTTATCTTTATCTTTATCATCAGCATCGTCATCATCATCATCATCACCACCATCATTATCATCATTACCATCCTCATCATCAGCATCATAATTGACATCATCATCATCGTCATCACCACCATCATTATCATCATTATCGTCATCATTATCATCATCATCATTACCATCATCATCACCACCATCATTATCATCATTATTATCATCATTATCATCATCATCATCATCATCATCATCATCATCATCATTACCATCAACATCATCATCATCATCATCATCATCATCATCATCATCATCATCATCATCATCAATCACCACCAATCATCATCATCATTATCAATCACCGCCAATCATCATCATCATCATCATCATCATCATCATCATCATCATCATCATCATCCTCATCATCAATCACCACCATCATTATCATCATCATCATCATCATCAGTATCATCATCATAATCATTATCATCATAATCTCCCCCCATTGCAAAGTATAATCACCAATTAAATTTATTATCTGATTACTGTGCCATCTTCTCATCCTCTCAAAAAATTGTTTTAAGGTGGCGGTGGTCACAAAGACGCTTGCAAGGGGGACTCTGGAGGACCAATCACAATGCAAAACCACAAATCTAAAAAGCACGTGCTGATCGGTCTCGTGAGCTGGGGAGAGAGTTGCGGAAGCACCCGTCATTATGGCATTTATGTCAAGCTATTCAACTTCTTGTCTTGGGTGTATTCTATCGTTGATTAAAGTCCAGATCAGTTGCTACCTTCGGACTGCAATGAATTGTCTTTTGAATTTGAGGGAGCACATGAGTTGTAGATCGTAATGTATACTCAATTCTTTCTATGCAGAGCCCTCTGTAAGCAACTGTACAGTCTTATTTCCAAACCTTAAGAAATTTTGCTACGAGGCTTTGTCTGGGTTCGAAGAAAACATAAATTTTTCATTTATATTATTTAAGTTTAATTTTGATGTTGGTGTCAAACTCAAACCTTCATTTCATGTAGCTATCGTGTCTGTTGTTCTTTCCAGAAATAATAATGTCCCTTCGAAATTGTGATTATTTTCGTTGGGGAGGTTGAGAGGTTTGAAAAATTAGGTTTCCGTGTTGCAAAATTTGTTGAGAAATTGTTTATACAAGAATTGGACAGCAACTTAAGCAAGGTTAAATTTACGTAGATGTTTTAAAAGTTTCTTATGAAATCTGAGTGAAAATTTCACCCAACCTTCGATTTTATGTCTAATAATGTTCAGTGCAAGGGTAGCCAAACGATCAAGCATTTCACTTAACATTTGAAGACAGTAGAAATGTTGGACGAATTGTTGGCTTGTTTTCATCTCCAGCAAATTCCACCCTTTGATTGCAACTCGCGTTTTGATGTCTCACCAATGTACCTTGTTATTTCAAAAGCATTTGACGGATAATTTGGCATAGACGTCTTATTTATTATCTGCGTAGCTGCGATGTTTCGGTGGAGTCACTCTCTTACTCACAGCTTTCTGGACAACAGAAAACAGCGGAAGTCTTCAATGGCAAAACATCAAAATGTGACTCAATATCTGCTGGCATTCCACAAGGCTCCATATTAGGCCCAATCTTTTTTCTTGTGTCAATACGACATAAAGCTCTTTGCAGAGGACACTTCACTTTTCACGATGACTCAAACAAAGCTGGGCCGGATGTGAATCATGACCCTGGCGTCAGCAAAACCTTTGCACATCAATGGCGCATGCTCGTCCTATGAAACGAGCCGTTGAAACAACATTTTCCACAAAGATGAATCCCAACAATCACCTATTGTTGGACTTTGATAAAAAAGCCAGTTGTTTGAGTTGATAAACGTAAACATCTTGAGGTGATACTCGATGCAAAGATGTCCGTTGCTAATCTTATCAAGGCAGCTATTGTAATATCTAGACACAGAATGGGAATGATAAGATTTTTTCCTATATATTTGCCAGGTAAAACGTTGAAGGAGCCGTAGGAACTGTTTGGTAGAACCGTAGGTACGGCATCGTCTAGCTTACGGCAATGCAGTATACCACATCCCACACTATGAATGTGAATTCAGTCATAACTGCGTTGCGTACTCGATTTCGAGCGTAGTAGAAACCAGAGACAGGGCTCTGAGTTTTTTCTAGGGAAGTGGAATTCATGAGGTGGTTTCCCGTTGCCTTCCTCACCAATGGCGTTTTTATAGTGACACGTGGAGGAATCGAACTGGCAATCCCTGGATAAGGATTTATTCATTTATCTTGCTACGAGTAGGACTCGTTAGTAATAATGGAAATCATGCTGACAATGCTATATTTACATAGGTCACCTTCATAAAGCTGCTATCGGTCTAAGAACTGCTAAAGCAAAAGTAAGAATATAAGGTGAATTTTAAAGATATGCTAAAACTCATCTAATTAAAATGTTCGCCTAATTTTGTTTTTAAAACGTTGTAAGGGGGTTTCAGCTTTTAGTTCGTTCGGCAACTTTGTTAAAAAGCCAGGCTCCTTGGAACTGAGTGCTTTTCCCAAAATCTTCAAGTTTAGTGCTCGGAATTTTCAAGCTCTCTTGTTCTTTTTCCACGGCTAACCTTTCCAAAGTTATCTTTAAATTTATATGGTGATATATATGGTGTTAATCCATTTACAAATTTTTGTGCAAGCAATATCAAATTCTCATAAATTTAGAGACAATTTCAGAGAAAATGAAGCGTCACTGGCGACGGAGGCAACGGGAAACCACCTCTTTTAAAATCAACTTCCCTGAAAAAAACAGAGCCTTTCCTCTCGTTTCTGATGCGCTCAAAAAAATTGAGTATGCAAGACAGCTTTTGCTATAATACTCATTTGGCATCATCTTTTCATTTTGCCCATATTTGCATTAGTGTTCATATGTGCAATTGCCTTTTTTAAATTTCTGTTATCTATTTGTCAGTTTTCTGTGTTAGGCCACAGGGATGATATGAAACGTCATGCTCCCTAATGTGTCGTTCCTTGAAATTTTCAATATATTTAGATTATTATGAGAATACAAAGATTGTTGAACAAAAAGTTGGGTGACTGAACGTGGTTGAAATATCCGACGTTTCACTGAACAAGAATGGTCGATGAGATAATGGGTAAAATTCTGGGTTGTTTGACCAGGGCTTGATTCTCAACCTCCAGACAAGATAATTTGTTCAGTTCTGGTAGGTCACCTTTATGTTTTTATCAATCGCCAGCCATATGAAAATGATGAGAATTTCACACAGCGTACCTTCCGAATGGTTTTACCGCAACTCGCAGCAGACCCGATGCCCCTCCCTTGATCGACATTACGCCCGTGACGCACATACAGCCTTCAGAACATGTAGTGTTTCCTGTCCATTTATCCAGCCAAGCTTAGAGTCACACTAAGGTCTATTGCAAAGAGGTAAGCGTATTCTACGAATTTTTACAAACTCTCTCTGTGTTTATGGCCTTCTTTTCCAGAGTTCAGCGATACTTTGTAACGCTTGAAGTCAGCTGCTGCGTCAGCTGCACTTTCGGCCTAACATTACTACCACGGTGAATTTAGGAAATATCAATAAACTTGACTTTTCTAGCTAGATACAAGTTGAAACCTTATTTAAAACTACGTAGCAAACAACGTTATCTTTGTTGGGAGAAACTAAACCTCCTAGCGACTGGATTTTCATTAGGTCATGCTCCGAATTGGGGTTTCCGCGTCAAGAAGCGTTGAAGGGAAAACACGAATCTCGCCAGAATGCGAGGATTATTGTGGTGTTTGACGCTAGGCCACATTAAACCGCGAGGTATTTTAGCAGTATGACATGAAGTGTTTTATCATGCAGAAGTAATGGTTTTGCCGTTGTATCATCTGAGTAACCTCTTGACTTGAAGACAAATATGCACGGTTTAAAGTGCAAAGGGGGCAAAACAATGAGACGTATTGTCATTACCACAATTTATTTGTGAATGACTCTCGTTAGAGGTCATGTTATGCACCTTCTTTTCGCACATTTCTACAATAAGTGAGAGAGCTACCGTAGAATTCTAAATTGCCCCTTACCTAACCAGCGATCGTTTACCCTACAAAGTTTGTATCCAGTACCCATCGGTTCACATCCTCCATCTTTTGAAGATTGATTTTTTTAAGGTTCTGTTGCTGTGCTTTGCACTGAATAAGTATTTTGACACACAATTAAAAGAATTATTGCGTTGAATTTGCTATGATAAAAGTCCTAAGAAGATGCTCGTAATATGGGAATTCCGTAGGTTCTGAATAGGAGCTTCAAAAATATAGTCTTTTTTGATTTACTACATTTATCAACAACAGTATGAATTGGGCTTCAACAGCATAGGGAATCCGAAGTCCCGTTAATTTCAACATTCAGAAATGGCCGAAAAGTCTATTTTTTATTGATAACGGACAAAGAAATTTCTAAAAAATGAGTTGTAACTTTTAAATGGGGCTTTAACTTTGTGTTGTCAATGCCTTTTAAGGGTTACCCTCTTAAAATGACCATGGAGCGTCTGGAAGGCTGGCCACTGTAAAGGTCAAATTGTGCTATGAATAAGATAGTGCAAATTTCCCTTCACTTCTGTTTAAAGCATAGCCCATCATAACTCAAAGAAGGATCCTTTTTCTTTGACAAAAGTAAACTTGCATAATTAACCTTCTCTTATGCTTTAGTGGTGATCACCTCATGCATGTCTCCATCGTCATGTGAGTCAGGCTAGACTCCTGTCTCTCTTTTAACTCTCTACTCTAAAATGAATTTTTTGACTTCAAAGAATAAATGTTTTTGTTCTTATTCCCATAGTTGATATGATTAACACTGAATTAATACTAAATTGCAGAATTTTTGGATTCTAGGCTTTGAGCCTTTCCGTTATTTCTTATGGGAAGTATACATTTTTAAGCAGTGTGACCAAGTGTTTAAGGTGCAGTGTTTCGAATCTTGTGGCGTCTACTCACATAGGTTCCAATCCGGTCCTGGAAGCCAATAACCGCCAACCAACAGCCAACTCAGCTGCCTATCCTTCTGAGGTCAGTAAATGGGTACTCAGATGTAACTCCGAGGGTACACGCAGTAATCCCACATCAGCTGGGTAGTTCCCTATATACTCAGTCTCTGTTAAAAAATAAAAAGAAAAAGAAAGTCTTCACCCGCTCGTTCATGCTATGAACCAAAATGACAACATTTTAGAAAATAGTTGTTACGATTTTAAGTGTGAGGATAGCTCAGTGGTAATGTGTCTTTTAAAATCTTATACCCAGCAGTTGAAGCAATCTCTCAATCTTTACTTGCATTTAGAGTGAGGGAATCACTGTCTTTCTGTATTCCTGGGCACTGGAATCAGGAGATGTGGTCACATCAAGAGGAAGGAGCAAAAAACTGCTTGATAAGCACAGCTTTCAGTGTCCTAAAATCTGCCTTCTGATGCTAGGTTGAAAGGTTGAAAAGGGTATTTCAAACATATAATGAATTCTGGAACTGCTTTATACACGCAGACTGAAGCCAATTTAAAGTTATAATACAGAATTGCTGGTTAACTACAGGCTCACAGGCTTACTAGCCATCTTTTTATCTCTTAAAGGCCGACATCAACTATCATTTTCAAAACAAATTTAAAAAATACTCGCTTCTCAATGTTCACGCTGCAATTATGACCAGGAATTTCTAAAAGGTAACTGAACTTGGCCGGCACAGGTTATTCCGCAGAGGCTCTCCAGTGAATGCTAGTTTACCAGGGGCCTTCCATTTGCTTTACAACATGATAATTAGATAATTAATAACAAGGTCAATATATACTATCATTAGAAATATGCAGATGATTTTTATGCATTTGTGTCTACGTGTCTCGTTTGGCTCTGCAGCAGCACATGAAAAGTTGTGGCTCTTGGTCTCTGACAGGTTGGGCCATCCCTGTTCTAGGCCCTTATTCTTTTTTTTTAGTATATTATGTTGAGGAAGGACCATGATAACCTATAAAAAGCCCTAACAAAGAAAGAAGGAAAGAAGTGGTAGGCTAAGAGGAGAGGGGATTAGATCAAGTTTATTGATCTTAGATTTGAATTTGAATTTGAAAGATGGCAAGTTGTAGGATTCAGGAAAGTAAGAAGGAGGCAAGACCTTCCATAAATTGCATGCTCTAGGGATGAATGATGATTTATGGGATAGAGTTTGTGGAGTAGGCAGTAAAACTAGGGACGGGTGTGAATGAGTTGAGCTTATGGTGGTTCTGACACACCTTAGAGGAACAGGAATAATTTCCCTGCTCTCCTGAGAGCAGTAGCTGTGTAAGTATCGGTAAAAGCGGGAAGGATCTCCAAGTGCGTAAAGGTAGGCAAACTGAATCCTCATAGGTAGCCAATGCTAACTCTAACAGAGCCTTAAGTGTTGAAGACATCTAACTAGATTGCTGAGAATCATTTAGTAAAAACAGGAAGTCCATGGCATTCACTAGTAAGAGAAGTCAGCCAAATTTGAAATAGTTTTAAGAGAGGGCTTTTGATTGGAGTCAAGTATCTTTATCAGTTTGCTACACCTTTCATAAGATTTACAGAAGTTCCATTTGGCACACAAATTCCATGAAACTATGCAACTTCCTTCCCCCATAAAAGTGATTAAATGGCCCTTAACTCGGTCCTTGACATCAAAGAAGGATTGCTTTTTCAGGTAGTTATGTAATGAGATAGAACTCAAGACGCGATAATCTTCGCAATAGATAGAGACTTTCATGTGAATTTTCGATATTCAAACTTGAGCATATTAGATTTGTTTGTTAAAGAGTTTTTGACGCGACGTCTTTAAATTTTTACTGAGAATGCCTACCTGTGGCATTCATCTTTTCGATTCCGACAGCTTACAGGTGAAGCAAGATAAAAGAAGACCGTCGCAATTTTTTTTCCTTTTCAGATGTTGGGGCTTTGTATAGGCCACCATAGCCTTTCCTCAACCCCACTAGAAAAAAAACGTTTCACAAATGCATCCCCCCTCCCCATTTCAGTATTTATCGTTGCATGCGCCAGTTGTTTCAGACACTTTATTCAATTATGTCTTAAATTGACTGGAAAGTGTCCAAATGAGCTTTCTTTGGAACCTAGCCTTGTGGAATTTTTCTGCGCTCCCTTAGTTTCGTCATAAACCTTAAATTGACCTCAAATATGGAGTCTTTTGTGAAAGCTTATCAAAAGATCGAATTCTTATTTTGGTTAACCGACTGGACATTGCTTTAAGTTATGCAGCGAGACTGACTCACTCGAGGTTTCGTCATTGCTACCTACTTATAAACCTATCCTTCCGCATATGATGCTCAGTTTCACTTTCTTCTCATAGGTGCAGAGCCAAGATGAAGATTCTCTGTTCTCTTTGCATCGTTCTTTTCGTCGTCGAACATGAAGCAAATGCGTTTAATTATTATGGTTAGTAGTGACCTTTACTATTTGATTTTCTACCTTTCCAACTGGCGTAGATCGTCTACTGGGCTACCAGGCGACCGCCCGGTGGCCCCCCCGCAGCCACCCGAAGGATGGCCCATATGGAGAACGGTGATAAGGTACTAGACCTTGCTAACTTTGTTTCAACACTGTTGAGAATGCCTTGCAGCACTGGCACTACTAGATCATTAAGGCAACAGGATCTTTTGATCCATTATTGTAATCAGGAGATGAAATAGGGATTCAAAACATCGCAATAAATAGCATTCTAGGGCACTGGTGCGATATGGCATCCGTTTTCGATATCCGTTAACATGAGTCCGCTGTTTGCAATGTAGTGAGTGTATGGTACAACGCTACAAATCATGCAGAACTGCTTTGCCAGTCATAAAGAACTCTACCGAGATCTGTCTTTGCTTTGCCCTCCTCGATTCTCTGAAATAGCACAAAATGGTTTTCCATGCTAGAGCTTTAATCGATTTTGCTGCTGTTGGGCGAGGAGAGCATCGGCAAAGTTGCTTTGAGAGAAGAGCTCGTCGAATTTGCATCATGTTGGCCAAAACTAAAAGGTGCTGATGCTTTGACGTTGTAGGATGGTGATGACGTAAACAACTTGAATCCGTCTTTTATGGCGGAAGTATTTGCTACTGAAGATGTACCATATGGTGTTCGTGGCGGTAAAATCATCATGTTTTGCCGAAGGCCAGGACGAATTTATATGGTATTGATACTATCAGATTTATTGGTCAAAAATTATGGCAGACTTTGCCAAAAGAAATCAAAGAGTCATAATCATCAGAAATATTTAAAAGAAATTTTAAGTCCATCAAAACCTTGGACTGCAGCTGCAACCTGTACAGACTTTGTTCCAAATCTAGGTTTTTTGCAATTAGTATATTTTGTAGTCTGTGATTTTTATATTTTGTATAGTTGGCCTTAATTAGCTAAACGCTATTTTCTCTGCTAATTTTAAATAGATTGTTTATTGTTATTATTATTATGACGCATGTTCTAACAATTAAGATGCTCTTAGAGATGCTATTGCAGAGAAAGTTCTCTTCGCAATGATTGCCTAACGTGCATTTAAAGGTTCCTTTACCGATACAACTTCCACTCAGCAGGGTATATCCATCATCCTTTGTCTTCAATGCGTTTCTCGGAAATTTTTCTTAGCATGAAAGGTTGTTCTTCCTAACATTGCCAACCGCAGTGCCCCTCCACACTCCTTCGAGGCTAAATATATATTTTAAGGGGCTCTGGTCAACATCGGGCTTTGCATGCATTCCCGGCACCTCAAGAGAATGTTCTTATGATATTATAATGATGATTTTTATAGTCCGAGTGTATTTCTCCTGCGCTATCAATCCCTACGATGCAAAATGAAGCACCTCTATTGCCATTTTCCCTTTGCATTTTGATGCATTTTGATGCATTAATGCATCGATCCTGGCGAGAACATTGGGTGTGCCCAACCAGCACTCAGGCTCTCTCCTTGGCGCCACCGCCAAAGCCACCACCACAGCCACCGCCGCTATCAAAATCGCAACTTTCATGTTTTCTCTCATTTTTCCTTTTATTTTCAAGTTCTCTAATGTATATTCATACATTATCTTAGACGACTACAACTCACAGCTGTGGCTACTTGCACAAAAGAAAGGCGAAGATGTAAACACGTATGCTAGAAAGACAGTCTTCGATATTCTGAAGTCAATTATCTCAGATGAGCCTTTAAAAACGCTCAGAAGGAATTATGGCACTGACATTTCGCCAGCTCTGGAAAGCATGTTTAAGGCCAAGTCATACGTAGACATTTACAATTCATATCCAGGCTTCAAGTCACTCCGTGTAGGTTCTACACTTTACAACGTTTCCATGATGATGTTCGTCGTAGGAGCATCGCAGTTTGACAGTGTGGCAACGACCAATAACATTATGGTGTCGCTAAGTAGCCTGACAGGCAACGCGTCCATTGCACCGGCTCTTAAGACGACAGATGCGAAGCTGCAGAAGAGACGCTTCTTAACCGATATCTATCCAGTCCTCCTCGCCAACATTGACCTTGTCATGGATGAAACACGGCCTAGCTTCTTTTTGAATTCATTGAGGTTGTCGGAAAAGGATTTCAGATCTGTGGTCAAGAACGATACTGCAGTAGATGCCTTATTGAGTGCGAGGAAAAGAATGGCGATTGCCGGTATCAAAAGTTCAATAGAAGACACTCAGTCTGCCAGTATGGATCTTCAAAGAGCGATGACTGCAGCGTCCCAGGTGTTCTTAAAGGCTTCTTCACGGATAGCATTTTTGGGTGGAATGCCATTGATGGAAATCAAATCAAAATGCAGTCTTTCACTGAATGATGTCAAAATGAGGACATTGTTACAGATTTCACTCAGGTGTACCGGATTGCCCGAAAATTTCCCAATTAAACCGACAGGTTTTCCCATAGAAGCCTTTAACATTACAGTAATGGATATGGCAAAAGCATTGAAAATGGATATCGATGACTATATGAAATATAGTCCTGAAGAGCTTTTAAAGAAATACGTTGAAGGCACAAGAAATGAAGCCTTCGTAAATGCACCATTGTATTACCTTTCGATGCAGAAAGGAATTCGTGTTACGATTTTGCAAAACAGAACACTTTCCGAAATAGCTTCCATGCTGGTTGGGTTGAACAAGACGATGCTCAAATCAACACTCTCCACCTCAGAAGCCGCGCTAGATGTCATGAGCAATACGACTCTTGGGGCACTTCCGGTTGCCGCCCAAAATTCAGTATCGGTTGATTTTCCTCAAATGCATTTCTATTTCATGTCATTCTCCTCTATTGCAACGATGCTAGATAAAAGAGCCAATAAAAGCTCACGTGAGGCTGCTAGCCGAGATGCGTCGATAATTGTGAACAAGCGATCAATTCACGAAGTGTCCCAACTCTTGGGCCTTTCCAAGCTGCAAGTGAAACAGATGCCCTTGCTTCGGTTATTTGGCAAAGCCGCAGGAAAGGATGAACAAGCTGTATTTGACAGTCTTCATCTACGACAACAGGACAAAGTTTTCCTAAGGTCTCTCAATCTAGCAGGTGTTGAAGAGACTCATCATCTTTTCGGCTATGGTGATTTGGTCTTGAGTTGGGGATCTCTTAGTACCATTGCCAGCGACCCTTGGAACCAGCTTTTGCTGTCGAAAGTGAATAGGCTTCTTCGTCTCTTTGGCAAGGCAGATGCATTGAATTTCACTTTGCATGAGCTAGTAAGCAGAAACACAATTTTCGAAAATAAGATCAAGATAGCAGCTTGGAAGATGAAAATCAACGATTTCATGATTAGACGGTTGCCCCTAACTGAGTTGATGTTTGCTTTCAACAAGACGTTGTCAGATGTGGTAGACAGACCATTTTTCAATTTGCTGAAAGATCTGAGGACATTAAGCAGGAGTAAAATTCCAGGTAAGCAATAACATAGAGACTCCTGATGCATCTTCGTAAGCTCTTTTTAGTCTCAGCCTTGGATCGCGCTCCTTCGTCTCTGTGAGCCCCTAAAAGTCACTGAGAAAGTGTCACTTGATAACTGTCTTGAGAAGCGAGCTTAGACATCGCTTTAGATGCACAGCAGTATTTTTTAACCACCATTCATTGCAATCTTTTCATTGCCTCCATTTCTCATGCTTTTATTTGCAATCAGTGTGGTGCATCTGTTCCAAATTCCAAAGTGCTGAGGTCATAGTTTATGCCTATCAGTGATGATGTACTAAGGAGAAGTTCTCTCAATTTGCTACTCCTTATCATTGAGTGTCTCAACTTGTCTGCAATGCACTTGAGAGGAGTTCCGTTGAAAATCTCCTCTCCTTCTCGTAATAGCTTACTTTTCACTTTGCTAAAACTTTTCGTACGATGCAATTCGTCATCAGCTATTTGTGCCACATCTTCTGTTCAATTCACCATAAACTAAGGAGACTTTCTCCCATTCCAGCATCTGATTTTGGCATCAGCATCAGTGTACTTAGTGCGAACAAAGGCTTGCCGCTCTCATCCCTTGAGGGTAAGAGCATTTCTGATATGATCAGAAGCGTTACAAGATCCGCCTGGCAATTGCCTTTGGTGCTGAGTTCGTCAAAGGCCCATCCTGACCTGATGAAAGCACTGCGACAACCATCACTGGGGCTTCAAAAGGTCGTTCAAAACATCATTCTCGATTACAAGTCATATGAATTTACGATTAACAGACTCTTGGACATACTACTTGGTCTTGATGATGTGTCACACACAGAGGAGGCTATTAGGCTATTGGCAGGTTTTCTATCTGAAAAAATTGGAGTTAAATCGATGGAATCGTTAGGCATCGACACAAAGGCAATCTCAGATAAGCCTTTCCTTACATTCGCTCTTCCTGTGATGTCGAAAGCTTTGCAGAACCTGTCGAAAGATGTCTACGTGGATCAGTATTTTGAGAATGTACACCACATGAGGCCGAAGATGGTAGGACTGCTCCAATCGAAAACTGACGGTGACATTGGGGAGAAGCTCGCCCAAGCAGCCCTTAATTGGCTCGATTATGATCAGATTGAAGCACTCAATGTGATCTTTGATGTGCGTGACGTGTATTGGAAGTTTGGCAAACGCTTTGTGGAAATGCCTTTCGAAAGAATTCTTGGACCCTGCAATTTGACGGAGAAGCAGCTAAAGATGTCGACCGCTAAATTTCTTCTCAAGACATGTATGAATACATCATCTGAAGAGTATTTAAGGCGGTCGCTTAATGTGTCGAAGTTGGTAATGCCGCTAGTTGAAGACATATCTTTAGAAGAAATTGGGAGGATTGTTGATAAGCAAATTTTTCGCCATGGCAGCAGTCTTAGCTCTTTGCTCAATAGAAAAACCCAACAAGACATAGGTATCCTTGTTGCCCCCTTAAATGATGTTTTCAAGCGTACCAATTTTGGCGTGCAGAGTGGAAGAAAGTTGTCCCTTCTTGATCTTTTCAAGAGCGCATTATTTTCCCAGTTCAACAGCATGCGGTTTTTACTGAGATCAATGGCATTTGGTAAAAGCTTGGATGTTCTGAATGAGCGACCTATTGATGACTTGATCAAGGCCATTGGTGTCGATGACAAAGAGTTATCGAGAACAAGTCCGTATGATGTTCTTAGCAAAACTCTTGCATTAATCAAAAGAGGTATGAACGGTCAATTGTAATGCTATTTTTTGTATATTTCTTTGCCCGCACGATCTTCTAGATCGGCAAAAGGGACAAATGAATTGGCATGCTTTTACTCTTGAGTTTAGAAATTCCTCATCTTGCCCTAGAAAGTGTTTTTGAGTTGGTAAAATTCCTCAGCGCAGGTTAAGACGAGAAATACACAGCGAGTAGCATAAGCGTAAAAAGCATCAGTAAAAAGGAATGACGAACAATACGACGAGTAAGCATTATAGAAAACGCAAGACAATAGAAGAATAATGAAAATGTCATTCACAAAACTGGATGAACATGGGTCATCTTTTACTCTTTCAACATGAGTTGCAATTGAACAATTTAATTGCGCCAAATAGGGAGGATCTTGGTACAGAGACCTTAGATATTTAGTAATTTTGGAGGTGGAGGAGAAGGAGGAGGAGGAGGAGGTGGTGGTGGTGGAGGTGGAGGAGGTGGTGGTTGTGTTGGAGGTGGTGGTTGTGTTGGAGGTGGTGGTTGTGTTGGAAGAGGTGATGTCAATTCCAGGCATGAAAGATTTCATGTGAGATGTGGTGAAAGCTCAGCATTGAGGCCCTTGCTGAAGGCTAGGCTCACCTAGACCACCACCTCCAACCCGGCTTTCATTCAGACTGAGGGAGGCCACTCTCTCTCTCTCTTTGACGGGATGGTCATTACTGATCACCAGCCGTCGCACTCTTGGAAGGGCACTAGGTACTCGTAATTGTGGTCGTAAGGGTGGTCACATCGAGAAGAAGTTCCAGAGCGATGGTCGTTGAGCGTAGCTTCTCAGTATCAAAAACCTAACTTCGGACGCCTGGGAAAGACATAAATGAGGTTTCTTGTTTGCGAGCCAGGCAAACAGCGCTCTTTTCAATTATCGATTCTTTTTCTAACTTTCCGAATTTGCTTCAGAGAAGTAATTATTTGGTTCATTTTTCGTCAGATCCTCGTAAATGCATGAAGCTGAACCGTATGCCAAATCTATGCCATAAACACGCGTCTTGTATCTCAACTGGAGACACCTTTAACTGCCGCTGCAAATCCGGATACAGCGGCGATGGATTCAAGAACTGTACTGGTACGTTTGGTATACATTGCATGAACATAAAACTGCGTCGCATACTCGATTTCGAGCGTAGCAGAAGCCAGAGATAGGTCTCTGAGCTATTGACAACCCCCTGTTTTACGCTTAACCACTACATCACGGCACCACTTGCATGAACATACAGTAGATTAAGGGTGATCGCAAACTGTGTCCATTCTTCTTCCTCTACAGGCCTCTCTAACTTAAAGTGGGGCTGCCTGTATGGATTTTCAACCGTCAACTCCACCTCATAGTAGTGTGGCTTGACTTTTCAACTTCGGGTGCCTATCCTGCCAGCGACCTTTGTTAGTCGCCTTTTTGACACGAGGAGGATCCCCTTGTCCTGTTCTACGCCGAAAACCATAAGGGTACATGCTATTCCCATTATGCCAGGCACATAATATCATATCGTAAAGGACTGTATCATATTATTCTATATTGTTCACATGATGCTACCAGTCACATAATGTCACATCGTAAAGGACTGTATCATATTATTCTACATTGTTCACATGATGCTACCAGTCACATAATATCACATCGTAAAGGACTGTATCATATTATTCTATATTGTTCACATGATGCTACCAGTCACATAATATCACATCGTAGAGGACTGTATCATATTATTCTATATTGTTCACATGATGCTACCAGTCACATAATATCATATCGTAAAGGACTGTATCATTTTTTTATATATTGTTCACATGATGCTACCAGTCACATAATATCATATCGTAAAGGACTGTATCATGTTATTATATATTGTTCACATGATGCTACCAGTCACATAATATCACATCGTAAAGATGCTATCAGGCATACAACGTCGTATGGTAAAGGACCGTACCATATCATATTGCTCTTTATTACTCCCCCATGCAAAATCTCTTCTGTTGCGTATTCCACTATTCGCCATTGACGTGAGACGTGGTGTATTTTCTATTGTTTCTGTATTTTGTAGATCAATGTGCAGTAATGAAATGCGCAAAAGACAGTGTATGTGTGAATTTGCCCACCAAAGGAGCTTTGTGCAGATGCAACGACCGTTGGTCCAAGTTTAAAAGTGGCAAATGTGAAAGGATCAGAGGCCTTATAATCAAGGTATCAAAATCTACTATCTATTTTCCGGATAAGAATTTAAGGTACCACGTTGTAGATGTGCAAATCCTTCGATTCCCCTATCTTTACTCGGTAGGCCTACTTGGCTACCATTTCATTTTCAACGGCCAATTCCATTCCGATCTATACCAAGGTTAGCTCAGTGACAATTGAACCTACGTTCAGTGCCTGGGTACCCCACTTGGGTTTGACTTTCAATTGGAATGACGAGAGTTGCTAACCCTCTGTAATTCGAATCATCTTAGTGCATCATTTGTGAGAGAATTTCTTGGAAAGAACCATGTTGCTAGTACAGTGATCTCTCGTATATCGCGGTTAATGGAGACCAGAACCCCCGCGATATGCGAAAATCCGCGAAGTAGCGAATTCCAGTGATAATCGAATATTTTAACAGGATAGACTATCAGTATAATACATACTGTATCATTAGGGTCCGTAATCAAGTTTATCAGTACCCAAGAGTCTACCATCTGGTGTTAAGACATAAAGCGTATTCTATAGTTCTACGAACTATTTACACTCCGTACTATTCGTTTCTAGTACTTTCCGTTCTTTTCTTTGACCTTCTGTGCCATTTTCTTGACAGTGAACTTTCGCACTATGTTGTTTCCAGGTAGCCAAGCTGAGGCTGAAACAGGAGTACAAGAAGGAATACGCCGATGTGAATTCAAATGCCTTTAAAAGGAAAGCAGCAGAGATTGAGGATGCTCTTTTCAGCTCTGTTTGCGTTAAAATTGGATGCAAAAGTGTGATTGTATCTTCAATCCAGCAAGGCAGCCTTATCGTCGATTTCAATGTCATTTTCGCGTCAGATAACATAAGTACTTCGGCTGTGCAAGATGCTGTCGATGTTGCAATGAAGGGCCGAGAAATGGCAGCCCTTAATCCAGACACTACGACAAAAATTCAAGCCTCTCGTAATGACCTTAGTCCTTACCTCCGTTCAAATATTTTTCACATTCATCTTCTTTGTGAGAACAGGTCTTAAGATTATTCACACTTGTGGGACGTTTCAGTATCTACTTACAACAGCATCATTGCTACATTTGTGAACCATGCAACGCAAGCAGCAATCACATGGAAAAGATATTTGCATTTTCATACCGAGTAGGAAGTCCTCCTCTCGACTTCTTTGGGTATAGAATCGCATGTAGGGCAAATTTTAAGGCCATCGTCTCACCAGTAGCTTTACCCACTCGCTCCATTTCCCAATTTCACCACCCTTTTCCCAATTTCACCATCCTTTCCCAATTTCACCATCCTTTCCCAATTTCACCACCCTTTTCCCAATTTCACCATCCTTTCCCAATTTCACCACCCTTTTCCCAATTTCACCACCCTTTCCCAATTTCACCACCCTTTTCCCAATTTCACCACCCTTTTCCCAATTTCACCACCCTTTTCCCAATTTCACCACCCTTTTCCCAATTTCACCACCCTTTTCCCAATTTCACCACTCTTTTCCGATTTCGCCACCCTTGCCATGATTTCCATCCCACCAATCCTCATTCATTCAAAGAGCTTGCAATCTATGTATCGTCTAACCTTTATCGTCCCTTCCACCAGACTCCTAACACTGGCCTTCCCTCAATTCAATAATCAACAAACTTTATCTTATCTCCCTCTCCTCTTCGTTTTTCTCTTTCTTCTTTTGTCGGGGCTTTGTTATAGGCCACTAGGGCCTATGCCAGAAGTAACAAACTAAATGGGTCAGAATTGACATAGCATCTAGGCCATACAACTGTGGAAGAGCATTGAAATATTCAGTGCTCCAGGCGGTCCACCGTAACACCGTAGTAGAAATACAGTAGTTCTTTGGGAGACCCTTATTGAGAGAACTGCACCATCCTGCACAAGGAAAAATTGAAATCTTGTTTTTCATCCGAGTCTAATGAATTTTAATTTGTTTAACTGAAATTGTTCGTTTCTCTTCAGGTTCCAATGAATGCCAATCCGGCATGGCGAAGTGTGGCTCAAACGAAGAGTGCATTCCCGCTAACAAAGGCTATACGTGTAGCTGCATTTCAGGCTATCAAAAGAAAGGAGACGTATGCCAAAAATCTGGTAAGACTTGCTTCTTCTTTATTTCAATAAAATAGAAAGGCTTGGATTTCGCCAGATCACATAAAGTTATCCTGATCGGGAATCGTTTAGGGAAATCTATCAACCCTGTTCAGATCACCGTACCGAACGTGTTCTCATTAACTGCCTCTTTGCTGTCATTCCATTTTGAATTAAGGGAAAACACTGAAACATTGACTTGGAACCGCTCAACCATTGTTTAAACACGGTTTATTATTTTCCTCTCACTTCAGGTTCACTGAGCTTTGTCATTGTGATCGTCATAATACTGGTGGTCTTTGTCCTCGTCGTTTCTCTCATCGTTTTCGCTATATGGAGGTGGAAACGCAGTCGAAACTCACACTCCAGTAAATACACAATGGCGTATCTTTCAAATGATGAAACAGAGGCTGTACAGCTGGCCACCAGTGAGCATTACGGGTAAAATGCGAAGGAGCTTACCGTGCCAGCAACTGTAACTTTATCGAATAATTACCAGCCTGTAAAGTCAACAAGCCGCATTTTTTTTAATCCTATGCCAAAACTTAACCAAGCTCTCTAGAGACTTACGTTGTGTAGCAAATTGAAAGTTGTTGAGTTCTCTTGGGATCTGCTATGAATTGTAAGGTAAAGCTGTGATAGAACCATACGTCAAGCAATCGGAAGCATTACACGGTTGTAAGAGATGACAGCAAAAAGCCACCATGCTCAACTGAGGATGGAAGTTTGCTAGTAGGTACCCTTTTAGCTACTGAGAATAAGATGGCATCGAAGCATCGCATGGCATGGCAACGAATAATCGCATCATTCACTGTATCTTAAACATAGTTGCCTTCATTCTGCATTAAAATGCTAAACACTGCACAGCTTTTCGTCGTTAATATTCAAATGCATGATTCTATTGACCTTTTCTATTACGTATTTGATATTTATTCAT
Organism: Pseudorhiza aurosa; assembly: GCA_964026355.1. Lineage (NCBI taxonomy): Eukaryota > Metazoa > Cnidaria > Scyphozoa > Rhizostomeae > Lychnorhizidae > Pseudorhiza > Pseudorhiza aurosa. The sequence continues at coordinate 4,166,350 of OZ032126.1, forward strand.
ACCTAGCTATTACAATTGTTTATATTAAGTCTTTCCAGATTTTTCTGAATCATGTTTTTTGTTTCGTATTTTCGTAACCATGGAGCTGGCTATACAAGCTTATAGGCCCCTAACTTGCATTGATTCCCCACGCCTTTCTCCAGAAAGCCCCCTGGTCCACATCATTCATTGCTATTGCCAGTAGAAAAAAATCGATTCGAAATGTAGTTGCTCCATAGAACCGTCCCATAGAACCCATTCAATATTACGATATAATACAGTATATTGGCAAGCCAGTTAAGCTGGGATGGACATTCAGAGATAGGAAATCCACTAAAGAAATCTACGAAGGAATGGAAAAACCCTCCAAATTTTTGCAAAAGCGAAGCCTTCAATTCGTTGGAAACTGCATTCGCAGTGATAACCAACCAGTGGGGAGGCGGCCCACAAGTCGCTATGCAAAGGAAAGGGGGGGGGGGGAAGATGACGTACAAGAAGCTTATTCTCAGTGATCTTTGATCTTCCGGACATGGAACTTCAAGAAATTTCGACTGCTGCCAGAAACAGAGAAGGGTGGAAGAATGTGACTAAACTGGACTAATCCCGGTTATACCGAACAATGATGATGAAATGAGGACGAGTCAAGCTGTAAGCGAGCAATTGGGATGGATCATGTGCGATAAGCGTGTCTCAGCCAAGTTGAAAGGACGCGTGTGGAAAGCTGCTGTCAGACCTCCGCTGCTCTACGGAGCCGAGACATGAGCCACAGCAAAAGCGATTTGGAGCCGATTGGACGTTAACGAGATGCGGACACCGAGATGGAGTGGTGGTGTTACCCTGCACGACAAGATCCGGCATGAGCTTATCAGAGGGACATTCGGCGTGAAAGATCCAGCATCAAGCAAAGTGGTTGAAAAAAGGCTGAATTGGTACGGACACATAAAGAATTGCATCAAGAGCGACCCTTGGCGAAGCCGGGGCAAGCTAGAAGCAGATGAGGATGACAGTATCTGGATAGGGTAACTTGTTCCGCTGGTGACCAGTGGCTGCTATTATCCACGTACGTGTTGTTAATTATTGTAAGATTAACCGAAGTTCCCTTTGATTGATCGCACCATAAGTATAATTTGCGCCTCCTGCAAAAGCCCTTTATCTTTATGGATTACGTCTCCTTTAATTTTTTGTGAATTTTTCTTGCACCAGTGCTTGAATTTAACCACACACTCTGCATCGCATGCACTCTTATTTTTGCAGTTACTGGGACACTGTCCCAATTGGTCAACTGCATTGTGTACTCAATTTCGAGCGTAGGAAAGACCAGAGACAGGGCTCTCAGTTGTTTCTGGGGAAGTGGTGTTTTATGAGGTGGTTTCCCTTTGCCTTCCTCGCAAGTGGTGTTTTGTGACAAGTGCAGTATTCGTAATCCCTGTGTTATGAGTCCACATGCTTAACCAATACACCACGACACCACTGTATGCACATTAGCAGTGTTCAAAAGGAGTTCGTTCGTGACTCTTCAAGTCTTGTCAATTGCAGATTTCAAAGTCATCGGAGGCTTTTCTCGCTCAATGGGTGTTTTACGTAGTAGCTTCTACTGGCACGTGTTCATTTTAACGTTAATGAGGAAATGGATGCACGAAAGTGGGTACCGTTATTGCAGTCATAGGTATGAACCAACCAAGTGACAGGTGGTAATTCTGACCAGGGCCGTCGAGAGCCAGCGCGGGCCCAGGGCCTCAAGGCTGTTTTTTATGACTTAAGTGCCATCGTCCCCAGGCCCCGGAAAAATGAGATGGACATTATTTCTGTGGAAACAGATATACTGTATAATGGCATCTGAGAATGATGAAAAACTAGAATATAGTCTATTTCAAAGTTGTGCGAGAAGTTTTTTCCATTTCTATACGGAATAAAACAGCATAACAGAGTAGCTGGAGACGTCCTTTATGGGCCTTAATCACCGCAAAGTAATTTATTACGTCATCCCAATCCATGGCTCTTGCAGTGTCGCTCTCGTGCTCAAAAGTGCAAGATCTGTCAGTCGTTCTTGAGTTATTGTATTTCGCATGAAATTTCGGCATGTTTGATCTTGCTGAATGAGCGCTCTGCAGAAGCAACTGTTACAGGCACTGCGCAAAATGTTCAGAGTGCAGTGCAAACATTGTATTGTAAAGGATTTCTTCCATATTAAACTTGGCAATTTCATCTAACAGACCGTATGGATCCAGCTGCTTTTCTCTCAAATTTGCAACGTGCACATTCTCTGAGTGCAATACCTCTTCTTTAAGCTCCACTTGATTGACATCATTCCAATGTGTCTTGCCAAATTCAGCGCAAGCATCGTAAACCATTTCATCGGAAATCTTCCGATATGGCCACAGAACAGAAAACAAGTCATTTGTATGGTGTGCCGCTTCGTAGCGTTTTGTTGTCCCTGCGATGACTGAATCTTTAGGAATCACCAGTTTCAAGGTGTGCGTATGAAACTGGTCCTAAAAATCTGCTGTTCGATTCAACCCATATGGAGGATTCTTGCCTTGCAGTCTTATTTAACGTGCAGAGAACACGGAGTCAGAGAGACGACGATTAATGCTGTTGTGCTTGAATGTCGGACTAACTAACTTATTGAAATGCAATACATGTTTATATAGGCGTAATAACATAACATTACTATACCATACCAACTGGTAGATAACATTACCAAACTCATCGAATAAGAATAGGAGTCGAAGGACTGGTTGTGAATGACGCTGTGAATGACGCAAGTAGATTAATATGTGATGAGCTGATGGGAATTATGACAGGAAATAACAATTGATTGAATGAATAGAATTGTATTGTTAAGCAAGATGGCAATGGCGGCATAGATAGAAATTATGAGGGTAAGAAAGCTGAGTCATTACAAATCCACCGCAGCATAAAACACTTCGCGTCTTAATGCATTCTGGTCACTGCTGGCCGACTGGCTTCTTCGGTTCCTTGAGCATAGTTCTCGTCCCTTTTCGCTTTGAAGGGAATTCTACGGGAATATTTAGTGCATTGGCAACGTCAACACTTTCTATCTATCCATCTATCTATCTATCATTGTTGTACATTGACCCATAAAAAGGAATTACGTACAGAGAAATATATGGCCATTCTTCGCCTAGATCTTTCAGATCAGCAACAAGGCTGCAGAGATTTTAAACTTCAACATCGGTGGTAGTTTTTCTTGCCTGAATTATCTTACTCCTTTGTGGCAAGGATTTTGAGCAATATTACTGACATCAAAATGCATGCAGAAGAAGATACATACTTGATCGCACTATTGATATCTGTTATGGTCTTTGCCGTAGGGTTTAAGGCAAGCAGTTGTTGAAGTGCAGCTTTTATGCCTGGAAGATGAGCAGCAAAAGAAATAACACCAGCAACACGATCTGTCCATCTGGTCCAGGACAAACCGTGCAATGGCGATCCAATGTTGCTTTGCAATGTCTTCCATATCTGAGGACTGCTTGAAAAAGGATTGTAGATTTTTGTAAAAATGCTTGAAAAAGGATTGCAGACTTTTGTACGAAGACAGAAAAGGTTACAGCCTCAGTGCACGATTCTGCCGAATCTACTCCGCAAAGATCGAGGGAATGGCAAGCACGAGGAGAATAAAGGCTCAAAGGATTCAGAGACCTTATAAGGGTTTGAGCACCATTGTGCTTTTCAGACATCTTTGCTGCAATATAATGCCCTTTTCCACGACAATCAGCAATGGATATGCAACCTTTGAAGCATGTTCAGTACCATTGAAGCAATTTCCACGCCGGTTCTATTGCAGCAATCGACAAACTCAATAAATCGCTTTTCAATAGAAAAAGAGTCATCGTGTTTTTAAGGTAACGCAGAACAAATAAGAGAGTTTGTTCAATATGGCTTGAATCAAGAGTTACGTCCACTACGATTGAAAAATGCTTTGCATTTGCACGCTCTTCCAAAACACGATTCTTCCCTCTTGCAGTAAAAGCCTTCGTGAATTCGTTTTGTGACTGTGGAGATAGTTGATGCCCTTGAATCTGTTCGCCTTTCTCCTGAGAAGACTTCACTTTTTCAACGTGTTCTCGGAGAAGCGGATCATAATGAGCAAACAGCTCCAGAATTCTTGATAAATTTCCGTCATGGATATTGCCAATTCGAAGCGAAGAACCACGAAATGCAAGAAGTATTGTTACATCGATTATCGCATCATTGTCTTTGAAATATCAGAAATAAAGTTCAACTGAAACTGGAAAAGAAGTGTCAGTATCTTGACATGAGAAGTTCGACGTCGAAAGTGTAATGTATTGAGCTTATTGAAAACAGGAAAAGAATTATCACGTTACAGAAACTTCATAATGATAGTTGTTCTTATTCATTTCCTTAACAAATCAAGGCTTCATGGCGTGAGTAAACACACAGAGAGTAAACACAAACAGAGCAGCAGAGAAATAAAAATTTTTTTCATAGAATGAAATTTTTCCTAGCCCCGGATCTCCAACCCCACCTACCCCCTCTCAACGCTTAATGATGCTGACACTTCATCTTTATGATAATGCAAGTGATCATTTTGATTCAGATGATCATGATGATTCGAGCGCTTGTCCTTGTGCTTGAGCAAGTGATTGTGAAAAGTCAACGATAGCGATGATGCAAGTGATTTTTTGATGCAGATGATCATGGTGATGCATAAGCAAGTTTTTTGTGAAAATCAAGGATATTGATGATACATTTGCTTTGTCGATCCAAGTGATCATGATGATGCGAATAGTGGTGCACTGAAATTGCAAGAGTAATGACATCGACATCATTAAAAACATTTGCATTATTACGATCACTAAAATTTGAAGTGACCGTGACAATGCAAATTATTTTGATGATTAAGCGATTTTGATCGGCAAAGATGATAAAAATGGTATTCTTTGGCAAACCTACCCACAATCCTTTGTGAGAGTAGTAGCGTGCCTAGGCCCTGCTAAACCGCCGGTTTCAAGACCTCACGGCCAAGCGGTTTATCTCCATTGCGAGAACAATCACAACCATGTCTGAAGACGGTTGCAAGTTATACATTGGTGGGCTTCCATGGGCTTTCACGGACGACGACCTAAGGGCATTATGTGAAAAGTATGGTTCCATTGAAGATGGTAAGTGACTGTTTTTGCCATACCATGTTCAGAAGCGCTCACGATTAAGCATTCCAGAACCTAGGCACATCAGCCCCTTCCTCCGGTATGGTGCAAGGTATGTGGAGGATCCAGATAATTAATCCTGTCAAAAATCCCCGAAAATGATAGTCGGTAAGGTTACTTGATACTTGTTTACACTGCTGCAATTTTGCAGCAAGTGCCATCCCCTTGATCCCTACGTGAAAAGAAAGAAGGAGAAAAGTTAGATTTAGTGTTTGAATCATGTGGAAGTTGCAAGAAAAGGACGTAGAAGACCGTCTTAGTGTGATGGATTGTGCAAACTTTGCTCCCTGTCAGATAGGATTCAGTATGTGCTAAGTCCTGGTTAGAATTTTGTATTTTGTTGAGTTCAAAAGAATCTACACAAGCTCAGATTTATTGCCATGCTGGGAATATATATTTTTGCACCAACTTCAGACCTTTGGTGGCACAGAGTTAACTGTGTGTCTTCTTCTTAGTTTTCATTGTCACTGAGAAGATGGATAATGAAACAAGACGTTCAAAGGGCTTTGGATTTGTGATATTTAGTTCTCAAGATGAAGCCAACGAATGTAGAGCCGCTCTAGATACCAAGGTTGGTCCTAATAAACTGTCCATTTTGCAACAAGTACAACAAATTTGACAATATAAAGTGGCATGGTAACACTCTCTGCCCTACCCACAAATACTAATTTTGAAATATCAAGGGCTAGGTGAAATTAAGTAAAAATCAAAATTTAACCATGCAAAAGTGGCCTATTGCTGGTAACATCAAAAGAGCAAAGACATATATTCCCTTGATTCCCAGATATTTTGCTGTACAGGGAAGATTACCCAAGCTGCAAGGCCTCCATTTGCCTCCGTTTAGGTCAACTTGCAGATGGATTGTAGAGAAGACCCCCATTGAGAAATATTTAGGGTGCAGCACCAAGCGGTACCCAATGCAAATTCTGCAACAGGCCCTGCTAGGGTTGGGTAGACATATTGGGCCATGTTAAACTTTCACGCAGTAGGGTAGATTCTGATAGCACCAATGCTTGAAATCACCCTGCATTCCATCAAAATGCCACACTCCTACCTTGAGATTGGTAGATACTGCAGCCAACTAAGCTATCAACTGTCATGCTTGTACAACATCTGTGAAGAGTACAATAGATAACACGATTTACCCAGAAGCCCTGAAATTGATATTTGTAGACATTCTTTGTTGTTTCCAGATTGACCAGTTTGGTGTTGTTTCTATAAGTAAAAGCTGCTTTTATCAGCATGCATTGCTCCCCATTCTAGGATTTGGATGGGAGGACATTATCAGTGCAAATTGCAGGACCAAAAAAAGAAGGAGGCAGAGCTGGTGGTAGAAGAGGTGGCGGTATGAGAGGTTTCGGAAGAGATCAAGGGGGGCCAAGGGATGGCGGATTCAGAGGTGGTATGGGGCGACCCTATGGTGGGGGAGGAAGAGGGGGCTTTGGAGGAGAACCCAGAGGAGGCTTTAGAGGAAGGTTTGGAGGCGGCTTTGGAGAGGGAAGGGGTGCCAGAGGTGACAGGGGTGGTGGTCGAGGCTATGGTGGTGGAGGTTATGGTGGCAGGGGCTATGGTGACAGAGGCTATGGCGATAGAAGCTATGGTGGTGATGTTGAGTATGGTGTTGAAAGGAATGGGGTGAGAAGAGGGGGTACTGGAAGCAGAGGTGGTAGAGGCGGAGGAGGATATAATGTAAGTGGAGGTGATGGTTATGGATATGGGGGTTATAATGGTGGTTACAGTAATGATGATGGTTACAGTGGTAGGAATGGTTCTAGGGACAGCAATGGAGGATATGGTGCTGCGTATGGTAAGAGTGGTGGTAGCTATGTTGGCGGTAACGGTGGTGGTTATAGTAACAATGCAGGTGGCTATGATGGAGGTCACTATGCTGGGGGTGGTGCTAACGAGAATTATGACAGCTATGCTGGAGGTGGCAACTATGGTAGTGGTGATTACGGCGAGGGATACTGAAGACAGAATCATTGATACAGGTATGCTGTTTATTCAATTTGATTTTTCCTTCATTCAGTTACAACACCCAGATGTGCTATAGGTGCTTGATAGGTGAGGTTGAGTGTGCAAATTGTGTGCCACTTTTCGTCTGCAAGGAAGTATCCATGCCGAACCAGGGATTTATCTTGCCATTCTAAATTCAAGCCTGTGGATCTAAGTTTAATCTTGCTGTGTAAAGCTCTCAAAGACTGAACCATGTTCCTCACTTTTGGAACATGTTCCTAGTAGTAGTAGTCCAGCCAGGTTTTCTGGAGCCTTCCTTCCCTCTGATCTTCTTTGTTCTATTTCCAACTCTTTCATCCTTCTTAGTATATGGTCCGGGGGTCTTCTTTCCACATTTCTGTACCATCGGGGTCTTTGTTTCTTTAGTTGGCTTCTAACATCTTCTATTTGACGTATGTTCATTATTTCTTTATTTGATATCCCTTCTTCCCATTTGACCCCTGCCATATACCTTAGCATTCTACAGTCGCATCTATAAATTAGTTCTTCAAGCTTCTTTGTAAGGGCCCATGATTCTACCCCATAGAGAATCACTGGTTTTATACAAGCTCCATATATTTTTGTTCTACATTCAAGAGGGAATCCTATACATTGATAAGTCAATAGTCTTCTTAGGAACCAGCCATTACTCTGCCATGTATTTGGCTGTTGGAAGCTATTCATTGCAAACTGAAGCAGCGGGTGCCACATGTATGAGTTGCTATTGTGAATTTTTGCAAGATTCTTCCATTTTTAATTTCATGGTATTGCTTCCACTTGTTCCCAAGGCATACAAGGTTCGGTGAAGCTGGTGTAGCAAAAGTCTATACACGCCACAAGATTGTGCGGAAAAAGAAATTTCTTTAAATTGCAAGAATCAAGATGTATTAAGAAGACCTATTTAGTTTTCAGACTTATTTGAGCCGCCGTCACTGGTAGAGCCTGCTCTTGTTTTTGTGTACATAAAGACAGCATTGAAGGCTTTTTAAAAGCTGTGCAGCCAATAGGACTGAATACATGATGAAAGAGTGTCTTATCGTATGGATATTAAGTAGCAGAAGTTTTATAATTCCAGATATTGTGTTGTTCCCTCAATGCTGTTCTTTCTCACTGCCCAGAATAAGTTTGTACACGCCATGGTTTATTCATTAGTATCCCGCGTGTAATTACAAGATTTTTCTTCGTAGTAGTAAATGATGTACATAATTGAACGTGTTTTCATGTCTTCTGTATCAAAGTCTCCGGCACTGGTAGGGTTGAATAAAGAAAACACAGTCTCCTTGTTACTCGAATCATTTCTTGCATTCATACACGATGGGTTTATGCATACAATTTTCTAATCGTACGTCAAAGGAAGATTCCAAAAAATTAATCTTCAGTCAATTCGTTGTCTTTAAGAATGATATGAATGCAAGATGGTTACCCTTTGAGTTACTTCAAAGTGTCCAAGGACATTCGCCCGCCTTGCCTCTCGTCGTGTCCGCTTTTCTGTGCGATATTGCCTCTCGCTGCATTTCAGTTTCAGCGAGTGTATTATCCAAGGAGCACATGGGGCCAAAGTCATATTTGATTTGAAATTCGAAATTATGTATTTATCTCACCTCTGTCTCGTGCGATGCAGATAACATACTTTTACCCAAGCCATCGCAGCTAAACTAGTTCATAAGGTATAGTTCTCCTTGATTTGAACTCACCCGCACGGATGTAGTTGCTTGCAAATACTGTTCTGCTCTGATGCTTTCGTTCTGCTCTGATGCTTTCATCCTGCTACCAGTTGTACATTTAGTGGACGTAGTCTTTACACGCGTATCTCCATTCGGAATGTTTTTCGGCATTAGATGTGAATGTAAAGTCGTGCAGTAGATACGAGGGCATCTACCAGAGTTCCTCTATCCACTTATAAAAGAAGTTTTGTGGCATTCAACCGTTTCCGTGGTGAGGTATGAACATCAATTACAAGTTTTTACTAACTGAAATTTGGAAGAACCAGAAATTCTTAAACTGGTCTGATAATTTTCGCAAATTCTGTCACTTGAAGGCGACTTAATGAAGAATTTAGTACCAAGATGAACTTAGGACTTGCAGTTAAGTGCATCTTTCCATCGCACAGTAAATGAATAACTGGAACATTGTAATGTTTGTCCCTAAGTGGAACAGTTATCGTGAGCCTCCGCCGAATAGTCCCTCGCTGGAACGCTGAAAAGACGAAGCAAAAACTTCCCTACTCTAGACTTCGCAACAATCTTGTTGCAGATCTCTTACCCCTTTTCACATTTTAGGTTTCGAATTGACCGAGTGGTGCATTTTGCCATTGAGCGGCAATGCATTTGCGTCACGAGAGTGATGTTGGTGAAGACCCTTGCAAGGTACATTTCTTCTGTCCACCTTGTTAAGCTTAGCCCTTTTGAAAAGCTCTGATCAACGATCTGCTCGGGGGTGTTTAAGGCAAAATGAGTGGAGGTCTTGCAGCTCTACAAAACTGAAAGATACTATTCCACAATCTCAACTGTGCAGTGCATATTATGCATTAATTGAAGGTCATATGCAGATGCCAGCTAGGGATAGTCTGTCAAGAAGCGAAATTAGCTGCCCTCCAACGCCTTAAAGACGGGGTGTGTTCAATAATAGCAAATACAGGAATCAAAGATTGCTGGTCAGCTTCCTGGTTAAACATAGAAAATCTTTTCCGTTACGATCGAAATGTTATGACCTACAAGATCATGAACGAACTGTGCTCTGAATGTATTTGGGTGAATTCCAAGCGAGGAGGATCTCCAAATCCCAAAATATGAGAATGAATTTGCAAAGGAAGGCTCTCGTCGATCGAAATATGGAATGATACACCTACCGAATTTCGTGAGCTGCTGGCACTTGATCGTTTTAACAAACAGCTCAAACTGAACGAGCTAGACTATCGAACACAACTGCATGGAAGAACAGCAATGGTTAGGTTAGGAGTAGGGTTGCAGGTTCTTATTCTTAAAGTATGATGACTGTACACTTATATTTCTTTCAGATATTTCTGCTGAAGGGTAAATTTGCGTCTAAGAAATATGAACTGAAAATGAAAGTTATACAAATACACTTAGTCGGTCTTGTCATAATGGTGGGAAAGCTTCTTCGAAGGAAGCAATGTCTTATGGCGATAAACTGCAGAATTAACTTTCTTTGCTATCTTCACATTTCTTAAGAGCTGATTTGTTGACTGCCATGCTTGCTATGAGATTATTCCTCCTGTGCCATTGTTGTACAGTGAAGACTTGCCTCCTGTCGTCGACGCAAAAAGGACTGGATCTAGTCTGGGTGCATATCCCATGAGTCAGTGTAATGACGTTACGCACGCTGCTTCATTCTTTTTGCCTTCGATTTAAAAGGAGCGGAGCTATTGAAAGTACTTGGCGAAGAATATCAGAAGATGGCAGAAGATAAGAGAAGACTTTACGTTGGCAGCTTGCCATTCAAAGCAGATATGGAATCTGTGCGAGATCTGTGTGAGAAGTATGGAACCATAGAAGATGGTGAGATTCCTGTCTTGAAAGTCCTGAATGTCGAACGTTTCCTATGTAGGGCCTAACCCGCCGTCAGGTTATATCTTATGTCGTCTGATACTCTGATAGCTTCTTGTTATTTTTTACTTTTCCTCATCTAAATATTCATGTTGTCTTTTCATATTAAACGTTCTTAAAGTCCGTTAACGGTATTGTTCGTCTCCGGAGAAAACTGACTTGTCTTGATGCATCTACAGATCTTCTAAGACAAGCGACAAGTGTTCTCTTATATTTATCCATTGATGTATTACATGAGCTAAACTTTTCCTTCTAGTAAAGGTAATAGTTGACAGAGAAACTGGCAGGTCAAGAGGTTTTGGTTTTGTTACCTTTGAAAACGAAGAAGATGCTGCAACATGCATGGACGCCATTAACGATACCGTGAGTTGACAATGTGCACCATTATCTGCATTTGATTTATCATGATTGACCCGCGCTTATATAGCACAAAGAAAGGAATGATTATGTAGGATGAGACTTTGTCAGTTGATAGACTTAAATGCGAAATTTCCTCTGTTTCCTGACTCTGGAGTGACCCATTGGACCCACGTGCATCTATGAAATGGATTTCCTGCAATAGCAGAACCCAGTGATTGCCTTCTACTGATCTGTTACTACTACTACTACTACTGGTACCACTACTAGCTGTAGTGGAAATGTTTCGATTGGTCTCTACATTCTTCCAGATGAATAATTCGATTTCACAAATTTTGCATTTAGCATATGATCTCAAAAGTTTAGACCTTGAGTATTATTTCCCAGGTGTTACCTAGGAATCGCATAGCCATGTTTTTAGGGTAGGGAAAGTGCCCCCTCTAGCAGGTATGACTTCAATGAATTGTTAAGTCTGAATATGATTATGAAATCTTAGGATTGGGATGGAAGACAAATCAAAGTGAGCATTGCAAAGGGTAGAAGCGGCGGCAGAGGCGGTGGTTCAAGAGGAGGCGGATACAGAGGTGGAAGAGGTGGATACGGATCAGACAGGGGATATGGATCAGGTGGAGGAAGTGGATCCAGTGGTGGATATGGTGGAAGAAGTGGTGGATATGGTGGTGGCAGCTATGGCAGTAGTAGTGGCGGCGGAGGCGGCGGATATGGCGGTGGCGGATACGGAGGCGGCGGATATGGTAGTGGGGAAAGAAGAGGGTACAGAGGTGGCGAAGGAGGATATGGCGGTAACGATGGAGGATATAGTGGTGGTGGTGGTGGTGGTGGTGGATACAAGGAAAGATATTAAAAAGGTAAGGATGCCCTCTTCATTATTCAAAGATTATAAGTTTATCTTTTTGTCCGTCCCTGCTTGGTTTTCGGTTCACTAAAACGCAGAATAGTCGATTCAATCCAGCCATCGTGGCGAGCGCAACTGCCTTTGTCTCGTGCATACAAGAGCAACTCACAGCTGTAAACCGGATGATGGCCTGAAGCTCCTCCATATAGGCTGCATTTAGGAAAGCTTTTAAGTTTCCCACTTGGCGGATGTAACATTGCGACTTTATCTCAGTAGGGAAGGTGGTGTTATTGCTAAGAGATTGTTTCTTGAGATGTTTAACCTGAACGTGTTGGGAAACGTTTTTCTTTAATTTGTTTTTTGAAGACGTCATGGAAGCTTATTATTTATTCAAATCAAGCCCTTAATCAATAATCTTGAATCTAAATGAGCAAATGGTGATAGTTAGCCCTAAAATAAACTTTTTTAAGGATTTGATTTCCAAAACGTTGAGAACAAGCTCTACCTCTGAGGCCTCAGTGAAAACCAACTGTGTTGCAAAAGGAACAGAAATTGTTGCTTGCCGAACAACTTTTGGATAGAGGAGAATGCCAGAATATTAAAAGGAAGTTAGTCGTTTAATGGAGCGATCAAAGATTTATGCAGTAGTCTCTTCAGATGTTCAGCATCAGTGGGAAGGAGAGGGTTTTACCTTATATGACCTTCACTTGTTGCAAATATCAACAAAAACGTGGCCATCTCTAAAGAATTGTTGAGATTACAAAGTGGGTTGACTAAGGCATGTTTACGCCATTATGCCTTTTATGGTCCCCAGTGTTGACTTTAGCAGTTACATGTGAAATGCCTGTCGAAGGAACCAGAAATGGTTTACGATGACCATGCTATGAAACTTAATCTGTGTTGCTTCTGCTTACTTCAAAGGCACAAAGTTGGTGTACTCGTTCACAAGATTGTGCCAAAACAGACACGATAGTAGTGACCAAAGACCTTCAAGAAATATGCGTATTTGTTACCAGTATACTTAGACATTCTTAAGAACATTGCTTACATTTTCATTTAATTGCCTAAGGAGTTAGGTGTATGTGACACCACTTGGTCCACAATGGGTAGTTAAGGCCATATTGTACAGGGAAAAGAAAATGTGTTATGCATATTGTTGAAAGGCAGTCAGGCATATATATATTTTGTTTTCAAGCCCCTTTCTTGAAGCAGAAACATGAGAAAATGTGCTTGTGACTTAGCAGATGAAATTTCACTTTCATTTAACTACATACTACAACCTTTAAGTTTGTATGAGTTCCATAAACCAGTTGAGCAAAGAATCTGACCACAATGGTGCCGATTTCCCGTTGACAGTACATGCTATTTGTTGTTGTTGGTGTGTACAGAAATTGAAGCTATGTTTTCATCAGCTCTAGAAAATGCTTCCAACAAATCGCTAGGAAGTATCTGTATTGATATTAAGGATGGCAGCAAGTTACTTTATCTTTTGGATTTTTATTTTTCATGGTACATTTATTCAGATTGAAGTACATCTCTAATGATGTTATGCTCTTGATCAAACTTTAATTATCATACAAGATGTCTGATTCATTTGCCTCCTGAAATGCCTCTGATTCTAGTCTACCCTAAAGCAATTATTTTGGCTTTAGATGTTCCTACATTCTTATTGTCTTGCTGCTGCGTAAACGGTACTTCAAGTTGCATTCAATTTTCTGAATCCCGCCACGGTTGGAATAAGATGCAATTTGTTTTTTAAAAGAACTTGGCAGCAAATCTTAATGTGTTGATGAGGTTTTTATTGGCCTCACATAAAGCTAAGCATAATAGATGTACTTGTTCCAGTGATGACTTTTGAGAAAATCATTTTTGTGAAGACTGGCGTGTTATGCCCATTACAGTACATAACCAAATGGCATCGGCGTGTTTCAAATACTTTTTTGAAATTTTTCAATTAGGGGTCTGGTGGGAAGGTTTTGCACACAGATAGTGCAGATTCTTATTGACTGGTCTGATTGATAAAATGATCTCCGGGTTCTTGCAATTTGCTTGGAGATATGAGCATTCTGTAAGCTTTATGGTGAAGAAAAGGAAAGCCCAGACAGTGTAATATAGCAGTTACAGGTCAAGTTGCCAAACATGATTATCTATCTGTCAGGCTTACAAACAGGTTTGACTCAAAACGGAGCATAACTGTAGGGCAGGTTCTGGCTTGACCTAGGTATTAATTGTTAGTTAAACCTAAACCTATCAAATTAGCAAGATTCTTCATTTGAGAGCGTTATCAAGCCTGGTTTTCTGTAGACTGACTCATGGATTCTGAGGTATGCACAATTCTTATTTGGCACGAAACACTTCTAGGTGCTGATCTAGCTTTCGAAAAGCCTTTGTGTATGATTAGAAGAGCGGGGTCATGATGCTTTCTTCAGCCAGTGTACGCAAAGCAATTTTTTTCAAAAACTGCTGAATTTGTTTCAGCATTTTGTTCTCCAAGGGGAAACTTTCCTTTAGCATCAGGCATTTGGAAGTGTTTTGAATGACGCAAGGAAGCGTACTGTTGGTACAGTATGTTCGTGTGAATGCAAGACTGACAAGCTTTGTGATTTTTCAGGTTGTCTTATCAAGGATAACTGGTGAAGTCAAAGTGCAAGGCTTAGTCCATTTTTGTTGCATTTTCTTGGTAAGTGGTTTTTCCTGCAACTTACCTTCAGGTCTGAAATCATTAAGGTCAATCTGGCGTCCCTCTGAGTATGTCATTTTCTTCCTTTGGAGGAGCTTGAATAGTAACAATGAAGAAACTTAAATTGTATCTCTGGCATATAGGCCACAATGCCATCCCCAATATAGTTCAATAGAAATGTTTAATCTGCCTATAAAAGGTCAGCTTTCACTGTGGACCCTTTTTATTTTCTAATATACCTTGCATTATTTGTTAATCCATTCAGACTAATAACAATTCGTGGATAAATGGATGGGAAATTGAGCATTTAATGAGTGTCTGTATTACCTGAAAATAGATGCTTGACAAGCATTGTTTAATGTAAGCCACTTTGTCAATTGTTGGTGATGTCGCATTATGGCTTGAAAAGCATTGTTTAACTTCTTTTTGTAAATTGAGGCCCTTTCTATTTTCTAGAAGCCTTACTGGACAATCAAACTTGACAGTTTCTTCAATTGTTGGTGATGTCGATCGCTGTGGACTTCCTTTTGAGCAATGCAGCAAGGTTGTCCATTATTACTGATTCAGCTTACTTATTGAACCTATTGGCACATGAAGAGGTTTAGAACTTAGCTTCATGTTCATTTATCGTCAGCTAAGCATGTAGTGTAAAAATCTTTGCAAACTAAGTACCAATCTGAACAAGTAATAACACTTGGTATATGCAAGCTTTGTTAAAATTTTGCCAGTGTGTTAAGCTGGTGATAGGTAAACACAAAGCTGTGGTTCTAAGGCAGCATATATTCTCTGACCTGATGTAATTGCTTCTGTGTATGCATGTTTTGGTATGTGTGTGTGTGTGTGTGTGTGTGTGTGTGTGTGTGTGTGTGTGTGTGTGTGTGTGTGTGTGTGTGTGTTGGTTGGCATATGTTGGTATGTATGTGTATGTGTATATGAACAGCTTTATTTGAGATGTATAGACAAGAATCAAGGTGTTATATGTATTAATTGAATGAAGTAACTAATGTGAAATATACTTTCTTCTGATTTCTAGCAATTCAAGTGTCACAAGAGGTGATGAGAAAGAGGCACTGACTCTGAAATCTTGTAAAATGCATTGCGGATAAAAGATTTCAATTTGTTGAAGAATGGAGGACTTCTCGATTATCTCTTAGTCCATTTGCTCATCTGGGATCAAGTTTAACTTCATGCCACGGAAGCCAATAAATCCAAGTGTAATTTTCTGGTGATAATTTTCCATCCGATATGTGACAACGTCGAATTTTTCCTGTTTTTTTCTCCTTTTTTTTTATAAGAATGCACTTCATAAGAACACTGATGCTCGATTGGCCCCAAAAAATAAGAGCAAGGCTAAAACGTGCTCAGCTTCAGATGGGAAATTTAAAAAGGCCAATTCGCATTTTGAAACATATGAACAAAAGAACGGAAGAAATCTATGCAATTTATAAACATAGCAAAAAATTTCCAGTTCGGTTCTCTGAAGCTTAACTGCAAATTATGTCCATAAGCACTAGCAGTCATTGCTTCATCTTTTAAATTTGCCTGGTAAAATGTCTTAGAAGCTATAAACAGTATGTAACCTCTCAAGTTTTTGTAAAAAATTACTCTTAAAATTAAAACAATTTGAAGAACATTTGAGTCTAAGGCCCAGTTTCCACCAGACAAATCGATCTGACAGCAGGAGACTTTCGAGTAAAGCACTCCAAAGCAGTTGTTAAATGGGCCTAACGATAAAGCAGATAATTATTGCACTATTAATAAGAAGAAGGGAAAGAAGTCGGAATGTTGAAGCTATTAAATCTAAGAGTGTGGGTATGGCAGCTGCACAGGGAAAGAGAACAAAAAGGAGAATACGGGGTTTCCATTAAAGAAATGCAAATTGTTGATGAAATGTCGTTTTACCAACAATTTAGAATGACGCCACGAAAATACGAAACTTAATTGGGACTAGTAGCCCCAGGAATCACAAAACCGTTGTTGAGAAGAGAAGTAATTTCACGAGGGGAGCGATTGTCATTGACTTCACAGTATCTTGTAACGAATGAGCAAAACATCAGTGCACAGAATAATAAGAAAAACAACCAAACTCATTTTGGGCTAGCTTTTGCAGGCACGCTTGTAAAAGTTCCAAGTAATGAAGACGAATGGTTATCAATTGCCAATGAATTTGAAAATGAGTGGAACTTCCGCAACTGCGTAGGGGCAATAGATGGCAAGCACATTGTTACGCAAGCCCAGCTAGTGGCTCATGCCACTTAAATCGTAAAAAAACCCATGACAAAGTTTTGCTGGCAGTTGTTAATGCGAACTATGAATTTACGATGGTTGATTTCGGGAAGGCAAAGTGACGGCCGTGTTTTTGCAGCGAGGAACTTCGGATTTGCAATGGATAATGTCAAATGACGGCTACCTAAGCCGACAATTTTACCAGGAGCAAAGACGTTTTTTCCCTGTTTTTCTTGGTAACAAAGCTTTTCCCTTAAAAACACATTTGATTAAGCCGTATGCAAGGCATGCTTGAAGTATTGAAGAACAAATCACAAATTATAGAATTTCAAGGGCAAGAAGACAGGTTGAGAACGTTTTTTTGAATTTACTTTTAGGATATTCAGACGCCCCATGATTGGTGATGTTGAAACAGTGACTTCGATCATAAAAGCAGTTGTTGAAAATTCGGTGAAGGTAATAGCTACTGTCCTCAAGGGTATGTGGAAGGGGGTGGAGAAATGGTGAGAACCAAGCAGGGTATTTTGCCAATAGGAAATCTTGCATCTCATGATCATTCTCGTCATAAGTCGGATGATTTCGAAAATTATTTCCACAGTGCAGTTCGAGTAGTTCCATGGCAAAACGAACGTGTGCAAAGAACTGTTGATCCATTTGATAGACGTTAAATAATTATTTGCCTGTACATAGTTCATTTATGGGAAAAGCTTTCTGTAATCATAATGATTATTATGCTTTCTATACTGAATATATGTTATTCTACAAAAGGAATATACTGTATAAAATCATTCTAAATTCATTCATCGTCTAAATTCATATTTCAGTACAATTTGCTGAATGTCAATTTTTGCCAAGCGGTTTTTCTTTGGTGGTAGTCCTCTTGATATTGGGACAATACTATCTGCAAAACTCTGGTCTGCATCATTCTCACTTTTTGCTGTAAATCTTCATATACAAAGTTATCTGGGCTCTCCTTTATCAGTGATGGATAGCTGGGTAGGTGTCTTGCTGGCCATTCTTTTCCTTGGTTGGCTGCTGTTTGACTCCAAACTCGACGATGGGCTTGGTATTGGAGCATCTGGGCGCATGGGCTGGATGGAAAACGACGCTTTCATTCCTATCTTGGGAATATTGGAAAGGTGATGCTTGGGGTATGTTGCTTACCGTGGCTCTGTTCAAAACTTTGTCCTTTAAAAACTGTAGCTGATTGAACAACTTGCATTCTGGATGTGATCCTGCAGGGGCCCCTGATCTCGTCATTGATTCCATTTTTGGTGACATTCAGAAGAGTTTTCTTTAAATTAGTCCACATTCTCTTTAATTCGTCAGCTGTAATGTGAGAATTCTATTTATTGGTTTAGCACAAAAAGGTCTGTATTTTCAAAACAACAACACATTTATCACTGAGGAGGTTGCCAAGGGGCAATGAGAATTTCGAGGTTAGAAGTTATTATTGTCTAAGTATATCTATAATCATGATAAAATCATATCATGAAACTACGGAAATACAAACATTTTATCATTAAAACTTTCGAAAACTTCCTTATTCAGCTGCTATGAATGTTCACAATTACGCCATGAACTTTATCTCACAGATCATCATGAACTTTATACGCCATGTAACTTTATCCCACAGATCATCATTCGTCCTTAGAACGTGCAATTTATGGCATGTCTTGCCTTCTTCTTGCTTTCCTAAATCTTACAGCTTGCCATCGTTCAAATCTAAGAAAAAAAACCTGATCTGACCCCTCTCTCCTCTTAGCCTTTCGCTTTCTTCAATTTTTAGGGTTTTATATAGGCCACCATGGCCTTTCCCCAATATACCTCACTAAAAAAAGTACGTCAATCTTACTCCTGCTTAGCACCAAGCCATTCTGACGATTGTACGAGATGGGTTTTCTCGTTTTCCCTTGGATCCTCATCCGTCTTATATACAACTTTCATTTTATGGTTAATACGCACGATCAACCAAAACGCGTTAGCATGTTGCTGACAGTCAAAAGAATATGTTGTCTGAAGAGCTTGACGGGATAGCAGTTATCAGAATCCAGACAGGTATTTCATGGGACTTTCATAGCTATGAAATAATCACATTCCGGAGAGTCAAGAACGAATGATTGAAACCCAGTCGATTTGCCTCGAAAACGGGAAAGAAGACAGCGAGGCTGTCGCGACTAGCGTTTCCAGAGCTAGTGGCTTTCTAAAGCATGCTAATACTGACCTGACATCGGAATCTTTGATGCTCTGTACACAAGTATTGTTGAACTGTTTTAAGATTGTGTTGCTCTGTTTAGGGTTGGCCTGGCTCAACTGAATTTAACAAGTTACAAAAATTTCGAAACCAGCCGGCTAGAATTATAACCAACAGCGGCTTCGACACCCCTAGCAGACCACTTATAGATGAAATTTTCTGGAAGACCGTCGAAGAACTCGTTAGTTGTGAGTATAAGACGTTGGCATTCAATTCGTTGCATAAATTGGCGCCAAACACCTGTGTGACATCTTCATCCGCAACTCGAAGTGCAGTTGGAGGTTCTGCGAAATACTGAGAAGGATTTGAAACTACGCAAGAAAAAGTCAGGTATCGGAAAAAAGTATATCTTGTCGAGGAGTTTATGTTTGAAATACCCTTCCCTGCCAACACCGCAAGTATTATAGTTCAACTATCTGTTTAGAATTCAGTTGCTATTTATATTTTACTTCTATCATAATCTATGAATATTTGCTTGAGGCTCTTAACATTATAACTTAATGTTCTTGTAAAGATCATCCTTGATGATTCTACATTGAAATTGAATTCATCATTAGTATTTTACATCGTTATCAAGTTTCCATTTTTTACTTTTCACTGTAATTTAAATTGCCAAGTTAATGGCCCTTGTAAATCAGCTGTAGGATATTCTCATTAGCTGAATCACACATCAAAGTAAGCATAACAATGTACAAATATTAAGTATTAAAACCTGCAAGGCACATTTTGCCCTCGAATGTTGTCAGAAAGCTCCACAATTCTGGAGTGCTATATCTAAGAGTCCAAAGAATTACGTAAATCTTGTGCGTTTTCTTCCAGATCCACCCAGTTGCTTCATTTTTTATGGTCTCCAAGGTCTTTGCGGCTCCCTTAACATAGAATAATATGCGATACTCCTTTTCACAGTTTTTGAGTCTTGTATCTTCTTGTAGTATTCCGGGTATCTTTCAGGGAAACAACATGCCATAATACAGGCTGGTTCACATCTCTTATCCGTGCAAGGACTTGGACAAGGTGTTGGGGGTGCTGGTGGCCCGGGGGGTCCTGGTGGTCCTGGAGGACCCATCTGGCAATTAAATGCGTTGATTGAACACGACAGAAGATATAAAACCATCAAAAATTGAGACATTCTGTCTTCTTGATTTGATTTGATTTGATTTGATTACTTTGCTTTGACACTTTAGTCTAGTGACTTCTTTATTCTTGTGAGGATGACGAACACCTGAATCCCGGTTGAATCTCGGTTGGTTGCTGTTTTTCATGTACTGGGTGCCCTTGTAACTTGTGAGTAGCCAAAAAAATGTGTTCTAATACGAAGGTGGTAAAGAAGGAATGATTGCAAGGAAGAGCGTTGTGTCTTACCCGCTTATAAGTGCGAATATAAAGGCTGGTTTTCTTGTAAGATCAAAAGATTTCAGGTGGTTTAAAACACCCATGCGTGTGTTAAGGTGTACGAAGCTATTGAGCTGCTCAAAAAATCTACAGCATTTCCTGGAAGTGAATAGATTTTGTAGCGATTAATTTCGATGTAAATTTCTGATGAAGGTTACTTAAAAATTAAATGCACGAAAGTGGTAAAAGATATAATTAAAGCCATTGGTATCGAACTTTTGTGGTTAACCTAGAAAAAAAGGGACCGATGAGGTCATCGCTTTCAGTAGAATGCCATCCACGTGCTTCTTTAGAGGCAGTTCTTAAGCGCGGTTCTAATGCGTGCTAGAAGCATCGCATGTTTCACAGCGCTTTGTTTAACGAGCCACTCAAAAGAATTAGGTGTGGGGAATGACAGTAATCTTTCATATTGATTCAGGTTAATGTAGTATGCAAGATGTGCTGCTGTCAATCAAAGACTTGTTAAGTACAAGATTAAATGTTAAGATAAACAGCATAAGCCGTAAGAGGTTCCTAAAAGTGGGAGAGGGTGAGTAAGGTGAAAGGGTGCATAAAGCACATGTCCCCTTCCCCCCTCCCTATTTACTTGGAAACTGACGGGGAATCGCTCTCCCTGCCCCCCAGTTTCTACGCCAGTAATGAGATGAACCTGAAGACTGCCGAAGTCGAAGTTAACAGTTTGGCTGGATCATTTGCATTCCACTTGGTGGTTTCTCGGGTAACATTTGCATTTTATAGTAGGTGAACTCTTTGATGTCAGATACGATAGGCAAAGAAAACCCCTCCTGGAAAAAGCCACCTCAGTTGAGTTCAGTCCGTTCTTTTGAACTTCACCTAATGCAAGATTTTCTACAACATTAATCAACAACAATAAAAACTAAAATAAAAATGCAATGTAACAGCAAACATCACATGTTTAGTACACAAATTAATATTTTGAGGAATTCTTTAGAAGTAGCTCCGCTAATCAAGGAGAGAGCACCCCTTATAAAGAAAGAAGTTTGAATAACGAACGTAATCTTGATTTTCTTTTCGAGAATTTTGAGAATGATATTGATGACAAACGAATCTGTTTTAATGATTGTTTTCAAAAAATCCAGACATCCAATGGATCGAGAAATTACAAGATGGTCTGTCTGCATGTGGTAAGAAATGCTAGCTAGCCTCCATCTTGACTTTGTCGCCTCATTTCGAATCAAATTGCATCAGAAATCTCACGCGGCCTCTTTTGTGAATGGCCTAATGGCGGAATTGCAGTGAGGAAGACGCCTGTGAAAAAGTTTACACCAGTTCACGGTTTCGTTGTATATCGGAATAGAAACAGTTAAAAATGGCTGGAGAAGTTGAGAACTCTCAAAAGATTATGCAACCTCATTTGGCAAAGCAGGATCTTGCCACTCTGGTATGTTTACGTATAGGTAGAGGTGCTGTCACTTGGCGGACTTTCAATTAATTTGCACGGATATTATCAAACTACGTTTATAAGATTAAATCGCTTATCTTATTCATCTGCCCCAATTCAGGTTCAAGTCATTATGTAGAGTTATTTATATGAGAAGCAATGGCCGAACTCTGAGAAACCTTATATTTCTTGGTTTCTAACCCAGCCAATGGCAAACCCAGTGCCTGTCCCAAGGCAAGGTAACTGGGTATGGAGAGGAGTAGTTGTGGCAGCGATTTAAAGGGCATCCAGCTGTCTTATAGCACCCACCGTCCCAGAACATATACAATGTGTTGGAATAGATGAACAAACCAGAACAGCTTCTAACCTACTTAAACAGGATTAAACCTCAAAAGAAAAAATTACTTTTTCTTGGTTTCCACTTTCCAAATTCACTTATGATATAGCTTGGAAAATGTCCGCATACTTACACAGGTTTTTTCTCTCAGGATGTATCCAAGCTTCATCCACTTTCTCCTGAAATCATCAGTAGACAAGCTACTATCAATATAGGTATGCTTTTTGTTACCCAAATCACATCAAGCTTGATTCAGATATTGATTTTTACAAATCTTAATGTAAATCAATCCATTTCAGACTCCATTTCATATAAAGAAATTATTTAATTTTTAGCCTTCATCATGTTTTTGTACAGCTCTCTGTAAAATTACAAAGTACCTGTTCGAATGTATAAATTTTATCGTACATTTTATTTCTTATCTTTTCAATTTTTGTCCACCTTGAGACGCTAGGTATCATAATTTTGTTCAAAACAATGATAATTGTGCTAATGAAAAAGATGCATTGTATGTTTTAGAACTGGCAGTGTCTCGTTTGAGCAGCTCATTTCACCTCAAATTAATTAAGCAGTCTAGATAGATTCCTCCCATTGTCATGATTCTCTTGTCAGTTTTACATCTGCAAGTTGTTTTTGCAATTAGGGACTATTGGACATGTGGCTCATGGGAAATCAACTGTAGTGAAAGCTATTTCTGGTGTCCAGGTATGCACTCTTTCTCTCTTATCTTAGCCTTTTGCTTTCTTTTTCCTTTGTTGGGGCTTTGTATAGGCCACCATGGCCTTTCCGCAACATAACTCACTAAAGAAAAAATGATAAATGCCATTTTTACCATTAAATTGGATCTACATGTGGCCGAAAGAGGAAGGGTAGTTTTCCACTTATAAGGGTGTTTTTTATTTGCTTTTTTGGGGAAATGCTTTAGCGGCCTACATATAACTGAAACATTGGTTTAAAAACAGTCAGATTTTTACATGGCTTTTTGCTGCACTAGCATTTCAATGTTTGTGTACTACAAGCAAGAGCATCAGTATATTTTGAAAATTTTCAAAAATTATCAACTTAAAATCATCTGATACCCATCCTTGGTCCAAATGCCAAGCAACTGCAGTGTCTTCCCTTTTCAACATGACTCTTGCATCAAAATAGCAGAACTCAATGAAAATAAAAGTCTAGTCTCTTTCGGGTATGTACTATAAACAGAGTTCCTAAACCTTTGAAATTATTAAGCACAGTAAAAACGCCCTCTTGCAACAAAGCGCTAATATTATCCAGCGGAAGAAGGAAAGAGCAAGAAGTCTTATCTCCCTCTTCTCCTCTCCTTGTCTTCTTTTATATCCAAAATCAGCAAATTTGATCTGATCTTCCCCTCCTCTTTGCCTCTTTATTTCTCCCTTTTGCGGGTCTTTGTTATTGACCCCAAGTGCTTTCCCAAACATAGCAACCCCAGAAAAGAAAAGGTTAGAGAGCTCCAATAATGATAATGATAATGATAATGCCTCTTTTAAACAGGGGAATTCAGTGAGCTACTTAATGTTAACTGGTATAAAGTAAAGCCCTGTAACAGAGAAAATTAAACACAATTAAAAGCTATAAGAACTCAAAAGCCTACAGTCCATAAAAGATATGAAAGACTACAATCAACAAAAGTTTAGAAGTAGATCAACCAACGAAAATCTCTTAAAGTCCTTGTTTAAACAGAAGATATAACTTTTTCTCTGTTGTACAATTTTCAGGCATTTGAAAATATCCAGGCTTTTTCTTAAGTGAACCTTATGAAGCTATGCCAACATGCATCATTTATGAAATTCAACCTGTTGCCAGCCAAGTCTCTGACTTCCACTGGTACCATGTAGTCCAGCGCAAGCTGTTTCATGATCATAAATAAAGACAATGTTTACGCAGGGTAGCCTCTTCAACACATAAAGTGCTGTTATCAACAAGTCGAGTCGTCAGTGACAAAACTAGCTCCTTAATAGACCAAAGCATTGTGAAGGGGTGTGGTGACATCCATTAGGAATAAAAAGACCTGTCCAACGAAGGGCAGATGAGCTCCCTGAGAGCCAAGAGTCATCCCCTGCAGCCATCACTGGTGACAACATATTGACCCTGTCCTTCCATGGAGCCCACCAGTGGTGGTCAATAGTGGCTCCTGCAGCTTGGGAAATGCTGGAGTTGGATTATTCCCCCAGGCCGGTGCAATGGAAAGGACACTTCTTCATGGCGCCTAACAGTGGCCTGAAGACAACACAGCAGAGAGGCAGTCTGCTTGTCAGGAAAATGACTGAAGAGGAAACGACCATTGGATAATTCCTTTTAATAAGCACTAAACACTCTTCTGTAGATTTTGTAGCCATTTGCTGCATAAAATTCAACCATTTGTTAGGTCTGCCATGGGCAGAAGAAGTGAATGATTGTCACACGTTAACTGTAAGACATACAACTGACTCTTTTTTCCCTCAGACTGTCCGGTTCAAAAATGAATTGGAGAGGAACATCACCATCAAGCTTGGATATGCCAATGCCAAGGTAAGTTGGAAAATATTTCGTTATCTGGATGATGTTATCTGCACCCTTAACATACTCTCTTGTGCTTTCTTTTTGTATGCATATTGGTATATTCTAGAATCCCCTCAAGATCCTCGAAAATTTGGGGAGCACTAATTTAATATTCCTTTTGATAGGATGTAATCAAATCCATCTAAACCTCAAGATCTTATTCTTTCGGAAGAAGCAGAGCAGGTACTCACTAGCAGTGAGCAAATGCAATTTCAAGAATAGCTGGAGCAAGTAATAGTCTTTGTTGAAAGCATTTTGTTTTGCACTTTCCAAAGTATGCCACAGCAATGATAATTGTTGAATCCTCAAGTAGTAATTGTTCTATTTTTTATCCCGTCAGAGAACAAGACATCAGAATTAATGGTTCATAGAAATTATGAAATTTGTTTTATCGCTTCCTTTTTCGAAGCAAATTTTCTTGCATCACAAATGTCCATTGCTTTCTTTCTCTGTTTTAGCACAAGTGCATTTGCAATCCTCAATTTTTAAGCATCTAATAAGCAAATTTTGCTTGTTGATTTTAGATTTATAAATGTGATAGCCCACAGTGTTTGAGACCAGTTTCTTATCGATCATGTGGAAGTAGCAAAGAGGATGTTTTCTCATGTGACAGACTTGGATGTACAGGAAAGTTTCGTCTAATGAGGTAATTTTGTGTATGCCTTTAAAAGCTTTCATAAGGAGTGATTTAGCTTAAAGAAGCATTCTTGCAAAGGTTTTCTATCAGAAAGCATTTTTGTAGCAGGCTATCTGACCAGGATATTTGGAAGACTGCTGAATGGTTCATAGCCACCTGGCATTCTATGGTTAGTTGATAGTTCGCCTTTGTCAGATTTTAGCACTGCCATCGCAAGGATAATTCTGTAGTAAGACATTTGATCCTGCTTGTGACGCAGCTATTACTTAGTGTGAGGACAGTCATTAACTCTGTAAGTCCAATCATAGGAGTGACATTGAGAAGGAAAGCATTGCTTCTAGTGTTCTGCAGTGTACTGGTAAATCAAATATGGAAGGATAATGTCTGAGTTTCTCTTTTTCCAGGCACATTTCATTTGTTGATTGCCCTGGCCATGACATCCTTATGGCAACCATGTTGAACGGAGCAGCAGTCATGGATGCTGCATTGTTGCTGATTGCTGGCAATGAATCCTGCCCCCAGCCACAGACATCAGAACATTTAGCAGCTATTGAAATCATGAAACTGGAGCACATTTTGATATTGCAAAACAAAATTGATTTAGTCAAAGAAAGCCAAGCAAGGGAACAATCAGAGCAGATTGCTCGATTTGTCAAGGGTAATTTTTAGCTGTTGATTTTCGTTTTTGATCCCATCAAAAATTGTACAGAAGTACATACATGACAATGAGACAGTTAAGAAGTGGTATCACTTAAGCACCAGAGACTTGGTGCATAAATGGGGCTATGCGGACGCAAGAAACTGTACCTTCAAAGAACCACAGACTAATTAATACCTGCTGTCCTGCAATGAGATGCCAGTATTGTGCATGTTTCAAGATGTGTATTACTGTGCTGACAATGTCATTGAGGCCGCACGGCACTGGACTTGTAGAATCTAATTTCTTGACATTCCTTTGTTTCTCACCTCTGTTTTTCTTTCTATTCTTTCTATTCTTTTCTTTGTATTGAGACACTCAAGTATATACTTAAGTGGTTTTTTTTCAAAAAGTGAAGCATAATATTTCAGCTGATTTCTGAGGGGTCTTATGATTAAGGGAGGTGGCTAACTGATTAAGGTACTTGGCTGAACGTGTGGCTGAACACCCTGTGGTCAGTTCCTCAAGTCTCTTATCAAGCTTATCTTTCTTTTTTTCTCAAGTGAGGAAAAACTCTGGCCTTCGATAATTCCAGATGTAAGAATCATATTAGGTGTGGCCAAGTCAAGGGAAGGACCAGGACACTGCGATATGAGCATAGCTTCTCGAGAACCAAAAATCGGCCTTTGGAAGCTTTGTTGAATGTGCAAAAAAGATTGTAACATTGTAACATTATAAAATGTAAGGTTAGCCATATCGAAGATGCAATGATATATACATTTTGTTTTATGGTGTTCTATGTTCTCATTTGTAGGTACAAAAGCTATGGAGGCACCAGTCATACCAATTTCAGCACAATTGAAGTACAATATTGAGGTCATATGTGAATATATTTGCAAGAAAATACCCATCCCCATAAGAGATTTCACTTCTGAGCCAAGACTCATTGGTAAGTTCATGCTTGTTTTGAAATATGGCCCCAAGTATACAAGTCTAACAAGCAAAGCTAAAAATCCTTTGAAAAACAAGCCTTATGTGAAGAGCCTAAGCGTTGTTTTTGGTACCCATTCTGTCTCCACACTAATAATTGTATCCGCTGTATGCCGGTACGTATGTATGGTCTATTGGCGTATGCCAAACCACTAGCGGCTAGATATTCATTACGTGCATTTTGGCTTTTTTCATTGCCTTCGTTATTAATCCATTCTCAAGTCAATGTGAGTAGCATGCCATGCTTTATTCTGTTTTCAGTGATTCGGTCATTTGATGTTAATAAACCAGGATGTGAGGTGGATGATCTGAAAGGGGGTGTGGCTGGAGGTAGTATACTGAAAGGTGTTCTAAAGGTAATGAATTGTCTAATTAAGCCTCGCGCATCTTACCACTTGACTCACCGCTGGAAAAGTGAGCTAGGCTATTGTTGTGCTAAGGAGACTTTGGTACTCCCATGATGCTGATTTGAGCAGGCTTAGACCAGGGGTGTTGCCAGGTTTTTCCAACAGAGGGGGTAAGTTCCCCAACAAGGGGGGCTAGATTATTCATTCACAGAAGCTTCTTTTTGGTGCCAATTTGTCACAGATTTGACTTTTTTCCCCGACGGGGGGTCTAACGCTCCCCGACGGAGAGGTGTAGCCCCCTACCCTCCTCTTGCGTAACCCCTAGCTTAGACCAGTGTTCTATTATGCCGGAATAACAGGGTAACTAAAGAAGAATCCTCCCGCATCCAACCCGCCTCAGCAAGCTGTGGCAAGTTGTGTTGAAGCGCAAGCTGGACCTGTTTGTCTGGTAATCGGCAGATCAAGACCGTGCTGTTGTTTTGGGCATGCTAAATGGAAGAGCAAGTGCGAACGCCCAGCGCGGACGTGGTCCGATGCTACATCACGGATGCTTACCGACTGGCCTAGCACCGTGAGCAGTCGCTGGGGTAGGTTCGATTGTCAACACCAACAGACAAAAAAGATGCCCGTGGAACTTAGGTAATACAAGACAGTATTCTCTTGTAGCTTTTTAATTGTCAGTTGTTCTACATTCTGGTCGCCAGGGGTTTTCCTAAAGCAATGTACGTTTGAGTATAAGAAGTAGTTGATTTTCAGGTCGGACAAGAGATTGAAATTCGTCCAGGAATTGTTTCAAAAGATGCTGATGGAAAGCTCAAGTGTCAACCGATATTCTCCAAAATCGTTTCTCTCTTTGCTGAACATAACGATTTGCAATTCGCTGCCCCTGGAGGACTAATTGGTAAGACGGTTTTCCTCCTGCAGTTATTTTTTGATAGAAGTCAAATTTAGAGCAATTTTGCTTTAAGCTATGCTCGATGGCTTTGTTTTAGGCGAATGAGAGTACTCTCTCTTAATGATAACGAGTCGTGCCCGTTTGAAGATTTTTACAAAAGCTTGTTTCAATCACGAAGGCAACATTCTTCAACAACCTCGCTTCAAGTGTGAGAATCTTTGCGAACAACGCCAATTGGTCACTTGTTTTTATCGAATACTCACCCACTCATTAAGTCATCCATCTAAGCAGATATTAATCAAGGATATAATTTTTCTAAATCAGCATTACTTGCCTTCTTGATTGAAGCAAAAAAAAAAACAAAAAAAACAAAAAACAAAAAAATTACTTGCCATTCCTGCCTGATATTGATTTTGATTGGTCCAATGAAAGCTGGCAATTTAATGTATCGCTGCTCTCCACTTGTCTTCAGGTGTTGGTACCAAGATCGATCCTACACTTTGCAGAGGAGATCGTATGGTTGGTCAGGTATGTGAACGAATATCTTCATGTCAGTGAATGGTATGCGAGTTAAGCATTGCGACTGGTTCACAGGAAGACAGGGCAAGCTTCGAAGAAGGTTTTTCGAAGACCTGTACGACGCCTGTTCAGAAATAAGCCAGCCTTCACAAGGAGGCTGGTTCAAATCTCAGCTGAGCTTGAATAGCCAACAAGACAATGAGCCGTGCTAGACTGAAGCTCGTCTGAAGGAAATGAATCCCGTATGACGAATGTCTGATGTTCTAGACTAGACCGGCCGTCTTCAATAAAACGTTAAAATTGCTTATACGAAAATCTTCCTCTTCCAATGAAGCATATATCAGTTGCTACTGTCATCAACATCTTCATCATCATTCATCTCTATGGTTGGATTATAAGTCTTTCCTTATTTGAAAGTTGAGTTGGTTCCCATACTTGAAGCGTGGCGGGAACCTTGCCAGAGAGGTTACTCCCTAAGCCATGGCTATTTGGGCTAGGGTAATCATTTCCTCACGGTTTCGCTCTGGGTACCCATTTATTGCTAGGTAGACAAGTAGAGGGCAGCCGAAGGCATTCATTAGCACGAATGGGACCCGCGACCTTCATCAAATAGATGCGTTCTCTAACACAATTTTTCCTTCTTGTTAAACCAGAACTTCCCCTCTTGCTAAGCAAGGTGATAATCGCCCAAACAGTTCCGTGTCAATCGCATATGTTTTTGGACCCGCACGTTTCAGGAACATTACTTTTGTCGGTTTATTTATTTGGTCGAGTTGACTGAATTTCTTTGCTATCTTTTCATTTGACAGGTATTAGGAGCAGTCGGTGCTTTGCCCGAGATTTACACAGAAGTCGAAATCAATTATTATTTATTACGACGACTTCTTGGAGTGAAAACTGAAGGTGACAAAAAAGGTGCCAAGATTCAGAAGCTTACGAAAAATGAAGTTCTCATGGTGAACATTGGATCGCTGTCTACTGGAGGGAGAGTAATTGCCGTAAAAGCAGATTTGGCAAGAATCGTACTGACGCAACCAGTTTGTACAGAAATTGGCGAGAAGATAGCACTCAGTAGAAGAGTTGAACGTCATTGGCGGTAAAAACTACGTTTGTTTTGCTACTCTTTGCTACTTTTGCTATCTTTTTCCCATTTCGACATTGGTTGCATGGTTTTCTTATTAAGTTAATTCTAATTTATGGTTCTTATCAGCGATTTCAGTCCCGAATCATATTTTTATTCATTACCCTACACCAGGGATCTCAAACTCGCGGTCCGTAGGATGATGATTTTTGGCCCGCGCCTTAGAATGAAAATGAAGATATTTGAGAGCAATGGGATGTTTTATCAGAGCCTTTCTTGCGGAAAACCTGATGCGGCCCAGCCTCACCCAGACTCTGCCTCAAGCGGCCCCCAGGTAGATTGAGTTTGGGATCCCTGTCCTACACCCTAAGGAAGCATTGTCCCCAAAGCTGGGAATCACTGTAGTTGCTCTCGTCTTTTTATTCCAAGTACCTTCGTCGTTTTCAACTTGAGCGGGCCATGTTCACCGACTCCCCAAGTCACGTCGTTTATTTGCTTTTCCTAAGTGATTTTAATGTTTGTGTAGGAGCATAGCTAAGAAACTTTCATTGTCCAGTCATATGCATCGATTTGGTATCTCTGTTTGCATGACACTTTACCCAAAGTTCTCTTAGTGATACTTTAACAACAATGTTATCGTTCAATGTTAGACTCATTGGTTGGGGACAGATTCGAAAAGGAGTTACCATCAGCCTGAGGTGAAGAATCAAATATTTATAACCTTATGTCAATATGTTGTTTCTGAAGTAGTAGTTATGATTTGTTATGATTCATTCGTGCTAGGCTTTAAGAGAACCAAAGTTTTATCATAAGCATACTCGATGCTGGTGGAGTTTACTTATTCGGTCGCATTTTCATTTTGATATTATTTATATGGCGCAGTAGGATGTCCTTATAACTGCTATATAGTCAAATAGCTGCTTCGATTAGTCTTATCGAAGATCAGGCAACTATTGTTCTATTGAATAGCAAGGCAGTCTTGAGTGTGGACCACGCAATTTTGTAATCAATGCACAATAATGCGAGCTTAGAGAGCAGAAATGGGTCTTGTATTTTGAACTAACTTGCAAATTTCACTGCTTTAGTGGTTTTTGAATACACAGTTTCGTTCCCGGTCAGCATTTATTTATGAAAATGGAAGTCATCCAATCGATAGATCATCTCAAAGCAGTCAATTCGTGTTCCTGCATCGATATAGTCTTGCAACATAGTATTTGATCGTGTTTTTTATGCATCTGCTTTGCCAATCGGAAATTAAATCAATTTTCCTCAATCGTTTTACAGCTCTTCCTGAACAATGAAAAGATCAATGATACTTGGTCAGTTATCGGAATGATTGGCCCAGTTCTCGAATATCCTCAAAGAAGTGGAAATTTTCTTACTGAGAAAGCTTTCATGGATATTTTCCTTATTGATATTGAACTAAATCAATTGTCATTAAGAAACGTAATCTTCATTATGCCCGAAATTTGAATTTATTCTCGATTTTCTGTTGATTCTCCAACACTCCGTACCTTGCAGTAAATCCATTCCTGTTCAAATAATCCAATCAAGAGTCTAAAGCCCAAGGCTTCATTCATTTGGTTTTTACGAGGTGTTTGGTTTTTACAATCAAACGATATTTCTGATTGTATCAGTTGCGTACTGTTTTATTGTCAGCCAGCCTATAGGAATTAGTATTCTTGTGGCGAATGGATTTCATAACATTTGTTGCATGACAGTGCATTGAAATACTGTAATTTCGAAGCAGATTCAATATCAAAAGTTACTATGAAACTTGAAGAGATGGATGATAGAAAGCAAACTAAGATATGAAATAAAATAATCATTAATCATAAAAGATGCCAGACTAAATGACAATTTGAATGGTAAAACGAATCAGTTAACTACAAATTCACGGTCTGATTAGTTACATGTTTCATAATAGTCTATTATATACAATTCAACTTTTAACTGACACATTGGATTATTACATCGAAAGGTTCCTCTCAACACCACGGCCTTATGTCATGTGACGCTTTGTAAAGAACTAGGGTACGTAATTCTGTTTCAACTGAAAAAGTTGCCAAGAACTATGTCACTAGTCAAGCTATATCCTTAAGATAAAGGGATGCTTTGATTGGTATCAAATTGCTCCTATAGCAGGAAACTTCCACTTGCAGTCCTAGCACCTTCCTATTATTCTAGATTTCATTGCACAAAGTGTTGAGGCCTTTCGTTTTAGAGCTCTCAGCCTCCGTGTGCATTTTGGAGGATTTTTCATTACCTTAATGGTCGATTGATCCTTTACTAATGCTTGTTTAACTCTATTCAAGGTCTGCATTCGTCTTACTGCATTTTCATCCATTACGGAGAGGGCGCCTTGTCTAACGCTACCTTCCATACACGGCGTAGTTACACTCGGACATGCTCGCTGTTTAACTGCCCAGACATCAGGGCTTAGTTTAACAAGAGTGATTTTTAAGGGAGGCTGTCTGCATCCCACACTTTTTGCAAGCTGCAGTTTGGTAACTTGATTTGATTTCTGTTCTTGTAACTCACTGTTATCATGCTTATCGCGTTGGAGCTTATTCATCCGCACTTTCAATAGTGGGATGCTGATTTTCAGCGGCTGTTGCTGCTTGAAATCAAAGGAAGGCTCCTTTAACCTATTACATTCCTGATTGTTGTCATGATTAGTGGACTTTTTCATCTTCGTGCCTGCTTCTCGTTTTCGCAGCTTTATCATATTCATGGGTATGCTTATTTTAAGGCTTGCAGCCTCCTTATCAATCCCACGTATTTCATCAGCCTCCTTTACACTGATCACATGGGAAGGTGGGTCAATTATTTTTATTTCGAGTTCATTTTCCTTATCTAAGGTGATGCCCTCGTTTTCGATACCTATTCCTAGGCTTTTAGATTTCTGATCTTCAGTTTTCATAATATTGTCAAGAGAATGACACTTTTCGGAGATCAGCCAATTGATCAATTCACCTTCTGACGACAGGTCCATATCCGGAGCAACTTTGTCTTTTGAAGATACTTCCTTGCAGAGGGACGTTTGCGGATTTAAGACTTGTCGATATTCAGATAGGTTATCTTTTAGCTCTAGACATTCATCATTTGAAGAGCGAATGTCCTGCTTACTCGAAGTTGTGTCACAAGACAGGCTAGATGTAACAGCGTGCTCATTACAAGGAGACTTTTGGCCATAAGATAACTCGCCTGGGACTTGATCGATCAAGCCATCATGCCCCGTCAGAGTGAAGCCGTTTACATTACGAAGCAAGGATGGCTCATTGCGGTGAGATTGTTTGAAGCTGAGAGTGTTGTTGGATTGATTACAAGCCCAAGCTTCAATATAACTTTGTTCGTCGTTAAATTCAACCCTTGAGATAGCTTCACAAACTGTGCCACAATTAGCAGGGTCGTTTGTAAGATAATCTGCAAGGAGTTTTTCTTCTACCTTAGGTTTAAACACTGGCCCATCAGACTTGACAAACTCCGATTTACACGAGTCCATACGTTTTCTAGGCGGCTGACCAGATAAGAATCTCTGTGCAACGTCATACCTCTTTCCTTTAACTACTTTCGCAAGGTGAGTGTCCTTTTTCTCACGGTCAAAGATGATCTGATCAGCTGATAAGATTTTGTCAAATCTGAAGCCGTTGACATCAAACATATTGGCAGCACATTTGATTTTTGCGCTAAACTCTTCTTGGTTGCTCATCTCACAGAATGGCATTCTCGGCATTAACTTCTCTCTAATCCGACCAAACTCTTCTGAATAGTCATCCATGTCCACAGATGCAATGTCGTGGAACAGCTTGATCTCGTTGGGAAGAGTTGTGCAAATTTTTGGATTCTGAAAAAGTAATGAAAAGTTGTTTATTCTCAATAGTTCTCCATCTTGAAATACTTACAGTCAATCTAGTCTTGTATGGCTTCCCATAACATCAATGCAGCGAATGGCCCAATAATGTGAAAATAAAACTTATTTCATTTTCTATATAAACTTATTTTGATAGCACTTAAAATCAGCTTGATTCATATAACGATTAAGATCATACAAACCTTGACAAGGACTTCTATAGCATGTAGCATTATATCCCAAGAATTCATTAGCTTCATCAACACATCTCCCATGCTCTGCAAGCGTGAAGATGCATAATCTTCTTCGACCTAAAATCAAAAGCAAAATTATTTGACACGCCTTATTTGAAAGGAACTGAACCTTCGTATGACAGAGACACTGAAGATAAAAAGGGAACGTATAAAAAATTATGTTTTAGAAGGTGTCCGTTGTAAAGAGATGCCTTTGAAAAGTGTCCATTGCAAGTTCGAGGCCCATTAACTGTTATTCATTTGCAAACTAAAATGCTGCATCATTTTTAAATCTCGCACAAAGATTTTCTCCCTCGAAAGAGCTGTTTTGGTAACTTCCATGACATTTTCAGAGGAATACCTCCTTGAAAGCAAGTTTACCGTATTCTTGCTATTTGCAATCGAAATATTTCACGTTAATGCTAAAAATGTTTTATTCCGATTGTCAGGCTTTATTCAATCAATTGTACTCTGGGAAAATTTCAGAGCAGTATTGAATAAAAAGCTTTCCGTTTTATCATGTTATTCTGTAAGTTGCAGTTAGTTGGTATTCTGATCAGGGCACATGTATGCAGCCATTTTGAAGCTTTCTACTTTTAGCCATGCTCATTCTGGATGTCCTCGCTCTGTCTACCCAGCAATACATTTGACATCTTTCGTAGACGTAGGGGTTAAGAGTGGCGGAGAAAGAAGCTAGCCACCAAGGAGGTACCTATCTAATACGATGCTACTAATGGTTGATGTTATGGGGTCAGTCTGACTTTTCCTGTTTTAAGAAGAATGCCATCACTTACCAATGCATATGTAGCCTTTAGATCGTTTATACAGGTAGTCCATTGTCTTTTCAACTGTCAGGATTTAATGAACTACTTTCAGTCTTTTATCTCATTTTCAAGCTGATTTTCAAGTAGACGTAAATGTGCAGAGAACAAGGCAAAGTAGGCAAATGGCTATCGGCAGTAGATGCAATTGTAAGACATCCTCATATCCATGCCGTCTGGCTTTGCTTTCAGACTTCCTGGCTTACTCCAATTTGTTACAAGAATCATTTGTGATATGATATATGATATATGATATGATGTGACATGATCTGATATGGCATAATGTGACATGATATGATATGAAATGATATGATAAAATATATTATATGATTTGACATGATATGATCTGATATGACATGATATGGTATAATATGATATGATATGATAAAATATATGACATGATATGACACGATATGATATGATGTGGTATGATATGATTATATCTGACTTCAATTGCAAGTAGAAAAGGTAATTTGAAACTGGAGATATTCCTTAAATCCATCTCATGCATTTCAAAGAAGCATTTTAGTAAGTAGGATCGAAAGAGATGAATACCAAATTGGAGATTTACTCTTAAAATAGCGATTGCCTTCATAATTTATCCTTTCGTTCCTGAAATTATATAGGTCTCAAGCAGGTTTTTCAATTATTCTATATTCCCTCCCTAAGACAATTGACATATTTATGACGGAAATTACCTGTCTGAATGCAGATCTTCTATAAGAAGAGCTGGATAGCTTCTCAATAGTATGACAATCTTCGTTGCCAAGAAGTAATGATTGTTTTGCAACGTCCAATAAAGTATCTTCAATAAAGGGATAAAGTATTAATTCCTATATACCAAAGAATTAATCAACGAATAAGACTGTAAATTTCGGTGAGACACAGACTGCTATCTTTTAGACTTCTAGTTGAGCCCTTCAGGGATTGATTTGGAATTAAAACGTTTGAATATTTTTTTCTTATTTATTCTCTGAAAATAGTTTCAAGACCTTGTAACAATTATAAAAGTATTTCGCACATTCTTCGCTTAGAGATTCATTTACTGCATTTCATAATTGAATTCATAAAACTGTACTCACTGAAATTCTTCGAAAAGCTATTGTAAGTAGCAAACAGTTTTTCTCGATTTGAATGTTCATCTGTCATCATCTGCGGTAAATTCAAGTAAAAAGAATTTCAAATTATGTTGAATAAGGCATTCAGGCTGCGTCTACATGTACTTGTAATAATTCACACTAGAAGTAGTTCATGCTGTTACAAGCTGATCTTTTTTAACAGTATTTGCAATTTAGTCATGTAGCAAAGGACGAACTTTGCGTGTTTTGAAATTCCAGCGAATCGATTGCAAGGTTGAATTGATTAATATGGTAAATAGATTGCAATGCATCAATAGAGTGGAATAAAGTTCCACGCGGCATTATGCAATACAATGAGATGCTATGCAGTGCAATGCGATCCGCAAACAACACAATGATATACCAAGTCTGTAATGTTGTTTTATTTAATGGAAGATAATTATAGTGATGCGATCATTATTAGCTGCGATCATTATAGTGATGTGATCATTCTTAGATGCAATTATTATAGTGATGCAATCATTTTTAGATACGATCATTTTAGTAACAATTCAAATAACAGTTCAAATGTCGGAAGAAAGTAAAATGCAATAGTTGAAGGCAGGGGACAAAAGAGAAAAGATGATTTTACCAATGATGCTTGTATTAAAAGTTGAACCGTAGAGAGAAACACTTCATTTCATTTAATGATACCAAATTAGTCAGATAGGAAGGTATTGCCCCCCTCAGCTGAAGCTGTGGAGGGTGGGGAAGCCGTCCAATCTGACAATCGTCAATGCACCATCAAAATCGGAACAATCAAAACAAATCCTGGACTAAACTTTGCTGATAGCAAACAATGAGACTCTGCCTCATCAGTAAGCCTGTTCTACGCTACACAGTGTATGATTTAAATGCATACAATGTTATTAAAGCAGAAACCTAATGCTTTCTAGTCAATTCATGCTTCTGACACTTCAGTAATTCAATTCCATCACATCGATGGTTGTATCGTTTGCGATGATATCGAGGCTCATGGCACCATGGTTACTTGTTACTAATGACGACAGATTTTGCTTCGATACATAATGGTAGCCCTATAACTTGATTCTAGGAAATATTTTCTTCCTTTGGAAAAAAAGAAAAAGGAAGAAAAAAGAGGACTTGGTTACAGAATGTACAAACTGACTTGGACACAAGACTAGACAACATAGAAGAGGCTGCACAGGGCAGAGTAAGATGGAAAGATGGAAAGCATTGATCAACGGCGCGGTGTCAATTTAGACGAGAGCGACGTGGATGGATGGTTGGAGGAAAAATAGTAACTTTATTCAATTAGAATAACTTTCTTCCCAAATGGAAAATCGTCTTTTACACCAACTTTGTCAATTCAAAACGGAGGCTTCATAACGGAATACTCATTTCTTATCATTCAAAAGTCAAAAGGAAGAACTTTGAATACCAAAAATTGGCATGGTATTAAATGAAAGCTATTTTCACAAAGGGCCTCAGAAGTTGATTTAAAGACTTCAACAGCTATAAAGTATCGTAAGTTTTACTGGAAATGCTTCTTTTATCTATGTGAAAGGTAAAAAAACTTTTGAATTGAGTGGTCGCAAACTTCCTGAGATTCTCATTGCGACCATTAAAAAACGACTTATCAGCCATGGCTGCAGATCCTGTTAAACTTTTTGCCTGGCTTGAAATCCCTTTAAAAGTAATTGCTTCTATTTTTGCCACAATCAATCACAAAACTTCATCTCAAAGACTGTATTTGTTTGTAAGCAATCTTATACCCAAACCATGCAAAACCAGAATCTTTCTATTAGAGATACATCAGTTGCGTATTTTCAGTGAATTGCGAATGTTCTTGCGACGCGCAATGCAAAAAGAATTACTTGAAACAGCCTAAGCAAAATGTTTACATATTCGCTAGGTAAAACAAAGATACTATTAACCTTCAAGTATCATTCACTTCATTCCATATAAAATGAAGGAAGGCAGTATATTTTGGATAAATTTCGCTGGTTGCTCAATTACGTAAAGAAATAGCAAACAAACTTACCAATTTATCGAAATCGGCATTCGACATCTTCGATAAAACTCTTTTCGAATCTGACATTTCGACACTCGTAACTCCTGTTTGATCACCTTCGGTTGCAACGTAATTGTAATAGTAGGAAATATTTGTAAAAGTCAGCGAACTTTTGAATCTCTGTAGCAGCAAGAAAAATTGCTTGTGGCATCAAAGTTGAGCGAAAAGCAACAGGATCTGTAACGGTTTTTCAGGCTATTTATACCCTTGATTCATTTGACGTAAAGTTGCCAATCTTGCGACGTTGCCATGAAAACAAGGATATCATGTCTTGCTTGGATTTGAAATAGAAATTTAACTGAATGCTTGCAAATTGATATTTTGGTATTTTTATAATTAAAATTACTTTGAACAGTGCTCTTGAATATTACATGAAAAGGAAACACAATGTCTAATAATTTTAGCCTGTAAACCCTTACGGAATTTTTTGAGTTTCTTATTACGAGTTAAATGCAATGCTGCATACAGCATACCCACCCCATTGAAAATAACCTCCAAAACTATTGAACTTTTATACAAACATAAATTGTAGTTTGTTATTTAACTATTAAAGGCAACTTTATATTTTAGCATTTTGTTAATTGCTCATTAAAGAGGATCATTAATTTCTGATAACCAACAAATTTTGAAATTCGAAGGTCTTGTTGCAACTTTGAAAAATAGTTTCCACAAAGACCCTTAAATTTTTGAGGAAATACTTGCCCATTACCATCTTTGAAGATTATCCTAAGAAAATTTGAAAATAAAAGAGCATTCCTTGTTTGTGTTGATTAGCCGTTGAATGCCTGCTTTTAAACAAAGTCTTCATAAAAACAGAGCTCATTCTCTCTTTGCTGTAAGTTATAACTGTTTCAATGTTTAGCAGCCCCACCCTCTTAAGATGGATGCATTGACCAAGGGGTGTTACGTTAAAATTCAGCATAATCATATAATGCACCTGTCAAATCTTTCACCATTTCTTACTGTTATCCTCCTGTTCCAGAAGAATGATCAGTCAAGGATCAGATAAAAAACCTTGGCAGCATACTCAATTTCTAGCTAAGCAGAAACCAGAGACAGGGCTCTGAGCTTTTTCAAGGGAAGGGGATTCCTTATGAGGTGGTTTTTCATTGCCTTCTTGATGAATGGTATTGACATGTGCAGGACTCAAACTCACAACCCCTGCCTTAGGAGTCTGCACACTGAGCAACCGCACCAAAACACCTTAATGATCACTATTAGAGCAATAGAAGTTCACCAGAAAAGAGTTGTATCATATTCAATGACCAAGATTCAAGCTTCAATCAATGGACCATTATTGCAGTTTGTTTTTATGTCAAAAGGTTTCCATGAGGCACCAACGTGATAATTCATTGCACAGTTGCACAGTATATGCTGACAATGGTTACAACGAGCCAAATGTTTCTCACTATAAGGTAAGGGGCAATACAATACAACAAGCATGAGGAAATGTTGAGGTATTTTCCAAATGTATATAACATGGTAATATTCCTAGCTTATTATTATTAGAATGAAACTACTCTGGTCTAGAATACAAAAATATAGCAAGGATAACCAGGAATGTTCCTAGGAGGAACTGAACGCTTACTGTGAAACTGAAAATGTACACGGAGACAATGCAAGATACAATAATGGAAAAAGATGTGGCAAATCCTTTCAGAATATTGTCTGCATATTTAACAACAACAGCAACCAAGAGGCCTCCGAATGCTTGCATAGATATAACGATCCACACAAGGGTACTATATCCGTAAAGAAAGCCTCTTTCTTGTATCTTTGTCCCGTCATTTAAAAGCATACCCATGACTCCAAGAATGACCCCAAAGATGCCCATCTGTATGTTTCTTAACCAAATTGAGCCTGAAGTGCCTTTAAGGATCTTTTCAAAGTAAACACCAGCAAAGCCAGAACAGAGACTTGAGGCGATGACAGCTATCAGGCCAATCATTGGGCTCTGCGTGCTGTCACTGGCTGCAGGGGTCTTTTTCACAGATAGGTTTGCAGGCTGCAGTTGTACTAATGCAACGCCAAGGAACAGGATGAACAAAGCAATCCACTTGAGACGGTTCAAATGCTTACCGAGCATAACAACCGAGAAAATGGCCGTTGTTAGAATCTTTAGTTGATACGTAACCTGAAAAGTCGCTGCATCCAGATTTGATATGGCTACATACTGGAGATTGTTTTGGATGACGTATATCAAAGATGGGACAGCAACCTTCAGAGTATCAAGTGGCTGTGACACAATACTCCCATGGAGGTATCTAAGCCATTCAGGAAAGCTCTTGATTTGAACGAGGGTGATACCAAGACAAGCAAACACCTTGAGAAGCTGTTACAAAAAAATGGGAAAATAATTGACATGTGACTTTGGATTATCTGAGTTGGATACTAACTGCTATGGATTAAGAAATAGGGAGAAAATTTGAATTGGGGAATTTTCAGTGCTGCCTCCCTCCAACTATCAGTGACTGCTTGTTTGCCAGTAGTGAGCAATTTTTGCATAGCTGAAACATACATTTCAATTGCCCACAGAATTAAGCAGCTAGATTAACCAAATCTGAGGAGTTGCGAGTCATTGGACATCTAAGATGGAAAGCCCAGCTTTGTAATTAACTTTATAACTAGTGCCAGAAGGATTAAAAAATCACATTCGGCTAAAGACCCACTGATTTAAATGAAGATTTTAACCAGCATCAAGTCATCATCAAGTTATCAATAAAATTAATTCTTAATTCATTATGGATTTGCCCAACACTGGACTGTCGATTAGCCGGTAACAATTATGATCTAGTCATCATTTAACTTAATGAATGTGCACTTTTCTCAGGGTGTGACTGTATTAATTGTGTGGGCTATAGTTGTAAAGTGCATTGGAAATCATGAAGAAATAAAAAAGCAGACCTGCATGGGGAAGCACCTTTGGGTCTTTCCAAGCTAACTTTTTTCATTCACAGACTATTTTTCACACCATAAATCTCAATAATTGTTTGTTTGTAGATATAAAATTGAAAGTCGTTGCCACTTAACTTCAAAAGGTAAAATATTGGGGGATTATGTACTTCTTGCACGTCTATAAAAAATTTACTTAAAACACTGCAGCTTCCCAGTTACAGCCAAAAGACTGCATGATTATTGCTCATTCATGAAATCATACTTTCGCTTAATTTTAGGGCGAATTTCACATTCTAAGGTGGTCGTTGAATAAAGACGGTGCTACCCTACTAACACGTGGCTTCAACAATGGATAATGCAAAGACCTTTAATACCTCAGAAAGCACAACTGCAGTGCTCGTGATGTACTTTTCTCCCGGTAAAATCCTTGAATAGCGAATCATGAGAATGAGCGAAGCATTTTGAATGGTCAGGATTGCTAAACTCCAGTACTTCAACGAAGAATTCGTTTTGGCCGTCTTGCTTTCCTGTGGCACTTCCTTCATGTCCACCACCAACGAATTTGACTTAGACGTCAAAGGCATACCATCAGAGAGCTAATTTCATTAATGGGTATCACACAATGCAGAACAATGGACAAAGGTTTCGAATTTGTGGTAAAATGCCACGTAAAACTTCCTCTTCAATCTTTTCTGATCGCCATATTGTTATTAAGACACAATAGCAGCCGCGTGGACTCGTCTTCAAGCAGGGGCAGTCTAAAAATGACACCGGAAAGTTATGCACAACATACATACATTACTGGCTTTATTCTGGGCAAAGCTTTTAAGTTAAAGACCATTGACAATCCTTTCGTGTAATCTCCCCAATGCTGTTTAATAAGATAGCAATTTCATTTCGTTACAGAAATTTGACTCACCATCCCGGCCAACAAGGCGTTCATATTTCCGTGTTAAAGTCAAGCTAAAGTAGTTAAGTTTTTCATTTGAACTTTTCCTTAGCTATCACTTCTGTCTTTTCCCGTTCAATTTCTAATAATCTACCTTTTATGCTGAAAAATGGTTATCCTACTGCTCGACGAAAAATTTGAGAGCCAAAAACTCGAGTTAGAGTGAAAATTCAAGGATGTCTATGAAGAGTTAACAGTCGAAGGTCCTGGCCTCACAGCTTTGGTAGGTAGGGCGGCACCCGTCTCCGTCTGCATAGCTTTTGAGTCACACCGCTGCAAAGACGCAGTGACTGCCACAGATTGAGGCAGGCCAACTGTAGCGCTATGGTACCGCTGAGGATTTCATAATTGAATTAATCATTTGAAATGTGAGTGCTATCTTCGCATCAAAATTGTCTCTAAAAAGGTACATTCAGACTTCAATCAACTTTTGAAGATTGATGCAAGCATGGTGTACCATATCTCTAAAAATATCTTCAAACTTTGACTTAATACAAATTTCCAAAATGATGGCGGATAGGATAAAAATACAAACATTTTGAAGTAGAAAGCATTTCCTCAAGACGTGACGTTAGCCAACAGATGCTGACAGGTTCGGCACGCAACGACAGATCAAGCTGCAAAATGAGCGATCACAAGTGCCATACGGCTCACTACTCAAGACTTTATTTGCTGTACTAAACCCGTTTCTCACTCGAAGGAGGCCAACAAGAAGAACAGCTCACCTATAAAAATTTTACGTCATGCCATAAAAATGGGAGGCACAGCATTAATCATGCACTGAAATCTGATAACGACGCTATACCTGGCCAGAAATAGGCCAATTGGGCACTCCTTTGGGTAAACCGAAAGAAGTCAATATATTTTCTTTAGGCAGTTCGAAGCCTAAGATGTCTGAGGCATGAAAAAATGTCTACCGATCGAATCAACTTCAACCACAGCTGGAATGAAAGAAACAGACATAGATATTTACCTGCAACATAAGCAGGCCTTAAATTTCCCACTTGAAAACAAATCATAGATGAAAATTTTTAAATTTGTATGAACGTGATCATCGAATAAAAATTCTCCTTCAGAATTTCATTACGGACGATTAAAAGTCTAAACTTTAACATGACTTGACTCCAGCGACTTCGCCTTCGGATATTTTCAAAGCATGGCAAGACCACTGCTGCAAAATACAGACTTGCATCTCGAAAGCATTCAAGAAAACTTGGTTTTGGAGAAGTCCATTTCAGGGTGCTGTTCCATGAACCTGAATTTGAAAACAGAGCATGCATGAAT
The DNA here is from genome assembly GCA_964026355.1 of Pseudorhiza aurosa. Taxonomy (NCBI): domain Eukaryota; kingdom Metazoa; phylum Cnidaria; class Scyphozoa; order Rhizostomeae; family Lychnorhizidae; genus Pseudorhiza; species Pseudorhiza aurosa. The sequence goes on from OZ032126.1 coordinate 4,209,439, forward strand.
ATTAGTTGAGCAAAATTTAATAAAGTGAAACAAATATACAAGTTTGTGAAAGAGCGATACAAAGCTAAGCCTTGTGTTTCTACCGAGAGCTTGCATTTAACTTTCAATCGAATATCTGCCGTGAATTATGCTGAATCAAAGAAAATACAATTTTTAACAACGTGACCTCTTAAAATCAAATCAAATTGTGGCTTAAAAAACAAATTGCTTTTCTGTTTTTGATGAAAACGTGAACAGAACTTTAACAACACATTACATTATCTTTAAGTATCTTTAGGCCTTCCATTTCGAAATTGCAACAGTCTTTGTTCATAAAGACAAGAAGAGGTCAGTCCCGTTAAATGAGAAGCTTTTGAGAACAGAGGATGACTTAAAGCAAAAGGGAGACAGCTCCAAAAATGAGCGCAAAAATATTCAGGTTACTTTTTCAGCATGTCTTGTTTCTTTTGCTCTTCAGAAGTCGGCAAACCCATCTAAAATGACAGTAACATACCAAAGCGAAAATGATGACGCATAAAACGACACGAAGTATAAAATCAGACTGGCATTCATTAGCGTGGAGAGACACTGCCGTAGGCAAGGAGGAAATATTAGCCAACAATCAAAATGGTTTATTGTCTTAAACCGTTGAGTCTCCAAGTTTATGACACCGATGAATAAAAACGAACTGCAAACCATCATCCTTTATGGAGCGAGGTAAGAAGCGGTGTGAACTGAGACTCATTAAGAAAAACTTTGTGCGATAAAATTACTCGTGTTCAAGAAACCACCTCATGAGAAACTGCGTAGAAAGATACTTCAAAATGAGAGGGACGTTTGCAACTGGACGTGGTATTGGAATGGTATGGCCGATCTCTTAGGAAATATTATGCTCTTGAAATCGAGGGTTACCTCCTTTTGCCGTTGGTCATACATCATTTTCTCAACCATACTTCTTGTTTCCCCATCAAGATCCGAAAGCTGCGATGAAATTAGCAAACATACGTTATACATACGTTATGCTTGGCATCGATTGTGAAACCTTCTACAGACACGTGCAAATCAATGCAGACGACGTATCAGGGACATGGATCGCAGTCAAGGGACGAATTTTATCAGTCGTACTGAACACGAATACGCTGCATTAAACCACGCATAGATCAGCAGATCCCCATTTGGCTAAGGTTTGTTTATGTCAACGTGTTAATGTTGCGCAACTTCGTCGGCTTTGCTTCCCCCAGATTACGATAACCATCCATTTCTGCCCAGTAAAAGCAAGCCTGCATTATATTACTTTGAAAACAGGGACTATACCTTGAGTGATTGATATGTAAATGTCAATGAACAACCGAAAAAAAGAATAAATTGATCCATCATCCGATCAAATAATTAACCAATCAATCAATCAATGAATGAATCAATCAATCAATCAACCAATAAATAAATAAATAAATTAATTAATCAATCCATCATTCGTACAAATAACGTGCATATCATTCGCTTCAATTGTTGACGGATGGCATCATAAGCTGAAAATCGGTATCTAATCCGAGTTCTTCCTCTTTGGGGCAATACGAATGGCATACATCGATTCATGTTTCGATACTGGTTAATAAGATCAAGAAAGAAAATCAAGCTACTGATTGAAGCGAAACCAGTATGGTAGACAAGGCAAGTCAGAAAAAAACTGAGTGATTATTAAAGAGTTCTGCGGGGGAATTGAGTAAAATTTTCTATAAGCGTCTGGAAAACGGCAAAAGGACAAGAGAAATTTACGAATTGCTGTAGGAGCAGATGATTAAAAAATTTCTTGGAAGTTTACAGTTGGACGCAAGTGGTAGGCGGGATGCAGCTTGAAAACAGAAAAAAATAGGGTAGAATGAAAACAATTATAGTTTCAAACAAAGAGAAGTAACGACAAAAAAAAAAGCCCACATTGCCGTCGTTATTGTTCTGTTTTATTACTAAGCTACGTTTCCCAAAGATGAATCGATCTCAGCTGCGATCATATCTTGAGGAAGCTAAGGAGTTGCGACTGCAAATAGTGGAAAATCAGATTTAATGGGTACGATAGGAAGAAAACTTAAGAATATTACCTTTGAATTTTCAGGTTGAACTTTTTTCGTATTAATCTCAGGATCGCTCATCAGGACCTTGTCCCACCATTCCATCTTATTTATCTGCGAAGACCAATTTATGATTTACTATCCAAAATGCAAAAATGGAAAAATAAAAAATTTTTACCACAAAATTGAAAACGAAGATGATTTTGAATGCACGGTAACCTTTTCTAGCGTGATGTGTATAACTTTTCCGTCTTCAAGGACCCATAAACTGTCTTCTTGTTTCACCTGGTGGAATAGAATAGTGGTAAAATTCTTGCCCATTGACACCATCGTCAGAAAGTTGAATCCACTCTCATATAAACTTTCGCTTACAATGAGGAGATTCAGTAGCTCTCTGTAATTTCAGGCGTAGGAACCACAAGGTGTAGGAGCCACATCGAAAAGAAAGACCTGAACACTGCTCGATAAGCGTTAAGCTTCTTAGTGTCCAGAACTGCCTTAAGATGCTGGGTAGAAATCGCAAAAAGACGTTTCAGCTCTGGAAGACCCACATGGTTGAGTGGTTTACGTGCGTTGATCCGCACCTTTCTTGGAGGGGTAGGTGCCACTCAGACTTCATACTATGCTACGCAGTAACAAACCAGTGCAAAGCATCCCTGGTTTTGAGGGATGTAGGACCTAGCGAGGAATGAATTCGGCTGCTAAATTAATGGCTTAAATATCTTTAATGGTCGCCAGAAAAGAACAAGGTCTTCTAGAACATATTAAGAGAAGGAAAATGAAGAAATATCGTCATTGGGAAAGAACAGTCGCAAGCAAAGTGCAGATGGAAGTAGAGAGTGGGATGAAGGGGAGAAACAGAAGCGGAGGAAGGAATGGATGGCGGGGTGATATCAAATCATGGACAGGAGGACTTCAGATAGCTCGTGAAATCAGCTTGCATCAATAATCAGCGACGGACTGTGGCTTGTGACTGACTATCTCGTTGGTTGATTAGCAACTAAACTGTTTGCAAGACCAAGAACTCCCATCTTCGTCCATGGCCTTTGCTTATCTTGTCGCCACCATTCTCTTCAATGTGAGAATAACACAAGACCTGGATCAGATTCAAGGTAATTTCCATTGAAAAGCCCGGTATGCGAGAGAAACATAATCTGAAGACCAATGGCACAAGCGAGAAACAAGCTACGGAGTGCTTAAAAATCGTTTCTTTTAAGAAATACTGAAATGAATTAAGATTAATTGAGGATTACGGAGAAAACTCTACACAGCGGACACCTGTGGGAGAAACGCGACGTGCAGTTGCAGGAAGAACCGAATTGCATCGAAATATTTGCTTCTAAATTCGGTTCTGGAGTCCGTTATCCGAGGCTCTATTGTATCTTAATGTGACAGTTTATTCTTAGGTTGTCGCACAGGTACAATTTGGTAAAATAACTGTTCACAATGTGCTTCTTTCTATATCGGAGGTTCTAATAACAAAGAAACATGCAGAAGATCTGGCTTGGGCAACAACATCGACGAAGTGAAACGAAAGAGGTGGTGGTGGCAGGGACACGTGCTACGAACGAATGAAAATCGACTTCCAAGACCTGTTTGCGCTGGACACTAACACGGATACGGGCGCTGGGGTGGCCTCGGGGATGCGAGGAAAGAAGTTCGAGAATGGGAGAGACGCGAGGAAAGACCTGGCAGGAGCTGACGTGGGCTGCTCAAGATAGAAAGGGTGGGGACGGCTTTGTTGGGACCGCTTTAGCTCCCTTCGACACCATTGGACGACAAATAACGATGATACTAGAGGCCGTTAAGGAGGAAGCTTTTTTCTAAATCCATCTTACCGTGTAGAAATATGGAAAATAAATGTCATAAATCAACTTACCTTGCGGTAAAGTTCCCCATCCATAATCAATTCGTGACCTTTCAATCCGACTTTGATGCCCTTGAAGTAAATCGGTTGAATCACGAGATTAAAATGTCATAGTTGTTGCGTATTTGCATTCGAAGGTCAAAATGCTGGTCAGACTTCTAGTCTCCATATACAAAGCAAATTTAATGTTAACCTTTCATTCGAATTCAATTTGAAATACAATTACAAACATAGGTCATTCGAAATTGGCTTGCCTGGCTTGGGGTTTACAATTTAAAACGAATACAATGGAAAAAGAATAAAATAAGTGTAAATATATGTGAAAATGGATATTAAATCGATAGAATGGGACAGGTCTAATAGGGAGGAAGGTCAGGATTGGTCCAAGTTAGTTTTATTGTCTGCAGCAAAAGAATAACAATAACAATAAATACAACAACATTTTCATTGCAAACAATTAGAGCTCTTGATTTCTCAACCCTGTTGCCTGGTATATCGAAAATCAGTCTAACGATTCTAAGCAGCGGGATCGAAAATCCCGATCAAGCATTTTGATTGCTTCGGAAGGCGAAAAATGGGTGCTCTAAAGAGAAGAGAATATCGTAACTACTTGAGATGGGAGTCAAAAGTAAAAATGTTGCCTTTAAGAAGTGGATCAATACAAACTATCTTCTTTAAAACGTCTTCTGTTTAAAATTCACTGTTCTTTCTTTTGATAGACAATTAAGAAGAGATAAAAAGGTACACCAATTGTGCCTGTTATGGCGGTGATGGACGCCAGGTCATGAGGGTTCTCACCATAAAAAGCCCTTGCATTAGAAAAACATAACGAAAAAATAGGCTAAAAAAGAGATTAAAAGATTTCAAAGAGCAATGTCATCGCACAAATGACACCAGGCGATAATGTCTGCTGGCAAGAAACAATTTGAAACAATAGCTTAATGAATCATGGCACCCGTTTCACTGCTTTCTTTGAAAGACCACGGAATTGTTTTTATTGGATTATGGCGGAAGTTGAACGACGCCGCTTGAAAATGAACGATTCCGCTTGCAAATGAAACCCATTTAACAGCATTTTCCACGAATTACACACAATTAGCCACGTATCAGAGACGACAACCATTGCTGTGTAAACTGTAAAGGCGAATTCTAAAGAAATCAATTACTACGATTCGCGTACCTTTTGTCTGATGTCAACAATGCAATCTCTAGATTTCACTTTAAAACTGACTTTCAACGGAATAAAGATCTATGGAAAGAGAAAAGAATCAACGAAAATGCTCATTGTCGAGCAAAACCGTTTGGTGATAACTGTCGCCTGTTACGGCATAGTCTTTTTATAATCTTTTCTTTCACAATAAAAATTACATATTACAATACCTAAAGCTACTTTACAATACTACTAAGACGATGTCATGGGAGCAAAAGGCTGTGATTACCCCGTGGCCCATGGACGCAAAACAGAAGGACAAAATTACTTACGTCAAACATAAATAGTACAATATATAAAAAAGGACAAATATCCAACAGGAATCGGTCAAACATTAGATGTCAGGTTATGGCTGTCAAAGTTCTTGAAATTTCTTGCAATGTCAGGCATTCCTTGAAATTTCATGCGACGTCCTCAGTATAGCTTTAGTTTCCTGCCTACCTCAGCTATCTTTCTCACAGTCAACACGTTACACGGAAGTATTCGCCATTCTTTCAAGATAATTCTCTCTTTTACACAGATGTTAGGGGGGCGCACGTCTATGTGGGAAACACGGATGCATTGAGCTAACCAAGATTGCATGCCAAGCAAGCCATTCGTCTCATCAACAATCCTAACCTCACCAAATCTCTCCAACCTCTTTCCCATCGTCGATTAGTTGGAGATCTTTCCATCTTTTATAGATACTTTCACGGGCATTGTTCTCAGGAGATCAGGGAGATTATTCCTGATCCTCTGAGGCATGTCAGAACCACCAGAAGCTCAACTCATTCACACCCTTTCCAAGTTTCACTGCCTAATCCACGAACTCTGTCCCACAAATCATCATTCATTCCTAGAACATGCAACTTATGGAACGTCTTGCCTTCCTCTTGCTTTCCTGAATCTTACAACTTGCCATCTTTCAAATCCAAGATCAATAAACTTGATCTGATCTCTCTCTCCTCTTAGCCTTTCGCTTTCTTCTTTCTTCCTTTGTTGGGGTATTGTATAGGCCACCATGGCCTTTCCCCAACATAACTCAATAAAAAAAAACGCAGAGCAGAAATGGAGAAGAAAAAGGAACTCAAAATGTTTAAATATCAAAGGAACCTAATTAATCTTAAACTGTATTTAGATTCATTAGGAAAAATATACAGCCAACATACACAACTAGCGCGTCTCTGCAAAAAATATTTTCATTTGTGCCAATATCAATACAAACCTATAAGAATGAACAAAAAAAATATACTTACGTCTACTTCGCCGAGCGTCTAGAAGAAAAAAGAGGAAATCGATTCAGCTTAGTTTACTGACCGCTGCTTACACTGAAATCAGTTGAGGGTTTTGAACTAACCCTGTGATGCGGCTGTTCTGCAACAAATTCGCAACAAGAAAATAGATGGACTTGAACGTGTGCTGATGATCCTCTACGATCAGTATAACTCCTCGTTTCAATCGATATTACGGCGTAGCAACAGTTCTACCATCCACGTTAAATATCTACAGAAGTTGATGACTGAAATATATAAGTCATTAGATAACATGAATCCGTCGATTGGATTGGAATTTCATGAGAAAAAGTGTGTGAAACATGATCTTGGAAAGAAGAACCTCTGCACACTTGCAAAAGCAAAACAGCATCGTATGCAGTTGAATCGCTATCATTTAGAGGGAGCACTCTTTGGAACACCCTCCACGATAGCATACAACAAGCAACGACACTTGCCAAATTTAGAAACAAAATAAAAAGCTGGGCAGCTGGGCAGTGCACCTGCAGAATATGCCATTAGTTTAATTTAATTTGATTTGACTTAATGTTCGATACATTGCACTAGTTTTTCCTTCTTTTCTTTTGTATGCTTTGCTTCTTATTGCTTTAAAAATGGCTTTAGATATATATATGTATGCAAGTTTGTCTTAATCAGTTGAAGTCGGTCTTAAAAACATACTAACGGTAAATAAGGAATATATGAATATGAATGAATATGCGAGGTTCCCTCCAAGAGAAGATTCCAATACATCACGGAAGAGCTTTATAACAAATGGATGTGTGAATACAAGCGCTCGTAACAGCACTGCCATGAATGTGCCCTTCAGTCCTCCGACGGACTTGACCATTCGCATACGATACATACAATACAAAGATATATTTCAAATTTGTAAAAAAGAGGCAACTGTGATTGCATCTTCAAATTGTAGTTTTTCAAGAGTCTAACAGAGTAAAACTCTAATGATAAGAATGGGCTTTCCCTGAGGAATTCCTTGTGTAATTTTCAGGAAAGCTTCCTCCTCACCTGAATCCATCTATAATGTGGCAAATCGGCTCCATTGCCTTCATTAGGCTTAATCTTGCCTTTCGATTCTTCATCTTCATCATCATCATCATCATCCTTAACATCCTTCCATGGCAAAAAAGAATTAAAACATTAAAATAAGAACTTTTTTAGTGAATCGTGTTGAGTTAAGACCATGGTGGCCTATACAAAGCCCCAATAAAGGAAGAAAGAAGACAAAAGGCTGAGAAGAGGGACATTGGATCAAGTTTACTGCTCTTAGCTTTGAAAGATAGCAAGTTGTAGGATTTGGGAAAGGTAGAAGAAGCTGAAAGAAACGTTACAGATACAATTCTCATCTGAATGCTGTTTGGGTCATGCAGAGAATTACTCGCAAGAGTGTTTTCAAATGCACAGTTCTACACTGACAGAAGAGCAGTTGTGGTAAGATGAAATTTAAAGGTTTGCTTGTTACTAAAATTTAATCATAGCCACATCTGATAAAAATTCCCAATCGAATTGCAAATAACTTGACCTCTGGCCTTTTGGGAAATTCGTAAGAACCTAGGAGTGTCCTGGGATAAGCTATCAGCAGGAAGTTACTGATGATTGTGTGCTGGTCTGCTGCAATCAGTGTTGCAATGAAATCTTAAAAGGCATCATCATTTAAACTTGTTTTTTAGTCATGCTGAAGCGACAACTTTTGAAGTAACCTAGCTTACACCTGAAAATAGATTGAAGGATGTAAAGAGAAGCTAACATGAAATTGAATCCTGTGATTATGATGACAAAGCGTTGACAGCTCATTTCCTCACCATACAATAGCCTAAGCTTCACACAAGAGACCCAATTACTGCTGGTTGGACATGAAGAGTTGAAACCAAAAAAATTGTTAACACTCTAAAAACTACACAAGCTATCTCTCACTGAAAAACCATTTCAACAGCTTTCATTTAGATGGGACCACACCCTGTCCTTGATACAACTGGAATTACAGATGGCTAGTTACTACTCTCACATTATACGAGTGCTGAATTCCGTGAATATTAACACATCAAGTAGGGGCTCAAATAATGCCTGCTAACAGGGCATTCAACACCAGGAAATTTCTGACAACATGAATCCTAGCAGCACAATAAACCACCACTAACCCTGGAGCAAAGTCAAGCATTTCTTATTCTTTGCCATTGCTGCATTCAGATAACTCTTGGCTTTGGTTAGCCTAATGTTGGGCGACTTCACTGATCATCATGGAATCATCTTCCATCAAACATGGTACTTTCATAACACCTGTTTCAAGTGACAGAAGGACTTTTGACATACTCCTAAATGATTACAGAAATGATATCGAGCAAAGACCTACATCAGATGGTTTATCTTTTTCTCCAGTGTTTCCACCGTCTGACATTTGAGCCTTTTTGCTGTCTATACCTTCCTGTAGCTTGGCAGCTTCCTCATCAGTAATTTCCTCAATCTTGGCAGTTATGCTTTTTTCTTTCTCCTGCTTTTTCTGTAACTCCTTTCTTTTTAGTTCTTCGTTTTCTCTTTCATTTTCCTCTTTCTTCTGTGAAACAAAGCATAAGGATTTGATTGGTTGGCACGGAAATATGTCAACTATGTGAAAACCGATTCTCCTTTCCACCTACATCCATAATTTAGGCAAAAAGCATTCCTTTGGTTAGCTTCATATAATTAATGAATGTTTCAAGTGATACTTAAAAACACATTAAATAACAGTGAACTTTGATCTATGTGATTGTATAGTACAGAGATAATCCTTCATAAGAAAGGGTACTAGAATGCTCTTGTGGGCATTTTTATAATGGGAAGGGCAAATGAAGTCACTGAGTCAGCCATCAGAAGAGATGCCGCAGATTTGTCAGCAGGAAGAGGGTAGATCACCCCCCAAAAGAATGCAGCAGTAATGCATCTACCAAGAAAAAAACCTTGGAGACCAACAAAGAGGTTAACAGACCAACACACTGGGAATTATCGACAGGGGGGAATTAAAAATGACGGCCAAGCAATAAGAAGATACATTACTGTGAACACAATTCATCTTACATTTGATATTGCACAAGGCAATTTTTAATGCTTAATGCTACAAAAAATCTCTATAATGAACTAATTCTATTAATCTTTTCAAAGTTTGCTGTTGTTGGAGATTTGGTTTTTCCTAAAATTAGCCTGGTCATGGTCAACTTCATCCTGGATGACTGCATGGCAACTGTCCAGACTGCACTAATTTCTCCTATTATGTGTAAAAAATACAAGAATGAGAAATAATATGGAACATTACAAACCTTAAGAGCCTTTTTTTCATATTGTTTAAGCACATCTAATACAAGCTGAAAGAAAGTTGATTGCTGAAATAAGGCACACACTCAAAGCATGATTATAAAAATTAATAGGTCTGAAATATCTGACTAAAAATTTGATCAAAATTTCTAACAAAGTGGAAATAAATTGACTATAAAAGCAAAAAAAACATGGAGACAATATTCATAAAATCTGATTTTAGTTAATGTTTCATGGAACAACTCTTTGCTGCTGACAAAGTCCACTGAGCTGATGATGGGGTGGACCTTAGAATGCTTGATCCCCAAACATCTAATTGGCAACTTTTGAGCCATCTTCTTACTTAATTTTAAAAGCTACGAGCAATCAATTTCTTACGGTCCGCCTTTCTGGTAACAACAGAAAGCAACAATGAAAAATCTCATCTTATCTTGTGCCCTAACAAGTGGCTGCATGACAACCAAGGGCAGCAAAGGTTTCAGTGAAGCAAATTCTGTGAAATTAGCATTATAATGCAAATGTGCAGATAAAATATTCAGTGCAAGATTCAGATTTGCATTAGAATTTCAAAAAATGCGTACCTCTGAGAATACCCTTTCAACTCACTTTTAATAAAAGCAATGGCTGTATGACTTTTGGTAAATTCACAATTCAAAATGCTTGCTTATACACACCTTCTCTGCTTTGCCAATTTGCGCTCCAGTAAAAAAATCTGTTTTTCTTTGAAGGAAACCAAAGAATGTGTGGAGCAGCTAAAATCAGGCAAAGATATATCAAACTTGATTTAAGGCATCAATGACAAGTTGAGACAAGCCCTTTTATTCTAAGGGATAATGTATCTGATTCCTTTAGCCCAAGAAATGCAACTGAAATATATCATGAAAATTATGAATTAAATAATTGTCGGTTAAAAAACTTAAGTTTAGTTCCATGTTTGATACAAAAATTGGGGTGCACCTCATTAGAGAGACCAACCTGAGCAACAATATGTTCTAGTGGGTTAGCCAGTTTCCTTCTGTGCCTTGCTTTACCCCCAACTTCACACCAAGTGCCCATTTACTGCAGAGCAAGCTGAGAGCAGGCATCCAGAAACATAGATAAGAGTGGGTTTAGCCAAACTAAATATCAAATATAGTTATTTGAACCTGGAGAATGCTATTTCTACTATCAAGGCATAAGATGGCAAAAAACTCTATCACAAAATGCTTCCTTCATAGCAACTATACGTAACAACTACAATTTCAACTAGTACATCTACATCGGCCGGATTGGCCGGGTGGGGATATGTGAATTAGCTCTGCTATAAGACCCCTTCCCAACTATTTGTTGAAATCAAATTCAATGTAATCATGTTTTCCGCTAAATTTTGGCCTGCAATTGTTTTATTCTAATCGCTGATTACAATTCATTGTAAATCCTTTTATCTAAAATGAAAATTCGTACGTCTTAAATCTAATGTCTAGATGGAACTTCGAAAACACACGAAGCCCAGTCATGTTCTAAACAGCACATGTTTGCTTGTATAACAATCTTCAGTGAAAGCAATGAAGCATTTTGACTTAATCTGATAAGTGGCAGCATTAGGAATTCAGGGTAGTGCCTATGAGTTTTCCACTTATTTCAATATGATTCTGCCTGGATGTCAAAGGTAGACATTTGGACACTGAGAAGCTTTTTGCTTATCAAACAGCTTCCAGGTCCTTCTTCTTGATGCGATTGTACCTCTTGGTTCCTACGCCTGGAATTACAGAGAGCTGGTGACTCTCCTCTCTCTAACTGAAATTTTAGCTGAGGGTGGATGATAGGATCAATGGGCAGGAATCTTACCACTGAGTGATCCAGACACAAGTTTTTTGCATTGAACATGTAACTGATTCTGGAAGACTTTCTGCACCAAAGAGGCCTTTTCTAGCTGTATATGCGCAGAATGTTAAATATTGCAGAGAATATCCAGCAGAGAGAATAGACGCTTCAGTACCTTTCACAACATCAAGAAATTACAATTAACATAAAAGCTGGAATCAATCTTATGATACAATGTGTTCACAGCATGCAGTGCAAGGAAGTAAGACTAGTGTCAATCACACGATCTTAAATGAGTCAACATAATAATCATAATCAATCTATTCCTAACACGAGAAGGGGCAGCTTTTGTTTCTCCTTTTCAGTGAGTTATGTTGGGGAAAAGCCATGGTGGCCTATACAAAGCCCCAACAAAGGAAGAAAGAAGAAAGCAAAAGGCTAAGAGGAGAGAGAGATCAGATCAAGTTTCTTGATTTTGGATTTGAAAGATGGCAAGTTGTAAGATTCAGGAAAGCAAGAGGAAGGCAAGACGTTCCAGAAGTTGCATGTTCTTGGGATGAATGATGATTTTTGGGACAGAGTTTGTGGATTTAGGCAGTGAAACTTGGAAAGGGTGTGAGTGAGTTGAGCTTGCTTCTATGCTGAAGGTCCTCAGCTGAAACAACCCTTACCCTGTATTCATATGCCCTGCATCTATCCAGCTAACATTGTATGGGAATTTGGCATAAGTCTAAGAGAAAAAGGTGTTAAGGAAAGGAACTCACCATAGTACTTCAAAGTGCCATGGCTATAGATAAAAATTTTGCAAGGTACTTCCCGATGCTTAAATCTTCCAGGAGTGGGACTTAGATGGGACTTAACTTCTTAGAGAGCCTGCCATGCATGGCTGATATCCTAATAGAGTTTAGATGGCTAAATCATGTACACAGGATGGAGACAGATCGGCCTCTGAGGCAACTGCTATATACCCCTAACTCTGCAAAGGGGAAATAAATCAAGAAAGGCCTCAACTCAGATTTGAGGATGTGCCCAAGAAAAACATGGCATGCAGAAAAACTGACCGGAGATCTGACAGCAAACTGCTAGCAACAGAGCAATATGGAGAACTGCTTTAAAGCCGAAACTAAAGTCATAGGACAGTCATTGTCGCACTGGCTGGAAGGAGAGGCCTAAAGTAGACAGCCCACAGAAAAGGATGCGCGAAAAGTAAATCATCACCTCTTGGATTCCTCCTTCATGCTGTTGTGCCATTGCAAGAAGCATGCCGTCGAATTTTTCCTCATTAGAAGATGCCATATCGAAATTGTTGATATAAAGCTTGGCAGTGAAGAGACGAATTTCTCTTGCCCATGCGGGAATTATTGAACTGCCTCAGTTTCGATATGAGGTAGAACTTCTCGTTCTTTCTTGAACTTTCTTCTAGGACATTTCCAATAAAGCCCCATTGGTAAGGGAGGCAATGGGTAGCCACCCCAAAAAGTCCACTTCTCTAGAAATCAACTCAGAGCCCTTTCTCTGGCTTCTGCTAAGCTCGAAATCGAGTAGGCGGCGTGGTACCACCATAGAACTGCAAATGGTGTGGGGGAACCTCTCACTAACGATAAAGAGGATTGCACACCCCCAAAATCGCAAAATTATTTGCAATATTCAAAATAGTCCGTGCGTGAGATAGAGTTGAAGGTCCTGGATTGATGGCAGATAGCTTTTACTTCTGACCAGTTCAACCAACTGGAATATCAGCTGTTGGAACTACTGTTTTTACCATTCATCATTATTATTGCTATTTATCACAATTATAATTCATCATTATCATTATTATTTGTTACGATCATCATTCATCATTATTATTAACAATAATTACAATAATCATTCATCATTTTCATTACGATTCATTACTATCATAATTCATCATCATTATTATATCAAAATGTATCATTGATATGGTAATTTTCATCATTGCAATTCTTCTAGTCAGATGACGATCTTGTCTCAATCCCTTCCCTTTCGTCACTGGCGAAGTGAGAGGGGTTACCTTCAAGTGAATCCATGAAATAATTCCCATATCTCAAAGAATGAAGAGGTGGTAAGTATAGATGAAAATTAACATCTTGTACAATAGACGCAGCTCGTACAATCATTTCAAGTGAGCTGAGACAGATAAGATAGCTACATCAATTTGGAGGAGACCTTGGCATTTCAAAGCTGCTTCTTTCGCATTTCGTACTATGGATGCTAATTGAATTACGGCTGCGTGTAGATGTTTCTGACCAATTGAATACCTGGATTAGTGCGTTTCATGCTAGTTTCACTTGATAAGCCATATTAGCATATGCAGCTGCGATGGCGCTATAAATCGAGTCTACACAAGGTAAGCTGTGTATTCATTCATACACACTTGCTAGTCTGAAAACGTGAGACGCTATTAATACTTTGCAAATATTATTGAAATGCATCCCGTTGTAGGGAAATGCAGTTTTGTCTATCAAATATCAAATAGCTGCATGCGTGGATATGATTCTCTTTTGTTGCGACAGGTCAGAATCGATGCAGCTGCAAGGCTTTGGTAAAAATTACATTAGCACAATAGACAGCACCACCATTTGAACTTCCAGAGAAATGCTTGTCCTTTTCATTTTACCTTGGTTTCTTCTCTACATAGGCCACTGTAGACCTTTTTGATAAGGCCTCTAAACAAACCGCATTCATGCAATCAGCTCTATAAAGCATTGAGCTGACGGTCGGAGGCCCTTCCTGTCGCCAACCTTCCTCATTCTTCTGGGACTGGCTTCAAATGACGATTGCCTGCATCTCTGTACTGCTGGATTCCTTACCAGAGCATTAACTGTTATTTAATCACTTGTTTTTGGTTCTTGATTTGCAAAATTGCTACAAGATCATGATGAAGAGAGCACGGAGGCAACAGTCTAAGATTTTGACAAGAAGTGGGCCCACCTACGTCAGGGATAAAGGACATAGACGGTCGCCTGCTGCAGACGGAGGGAGAGGTTGCTCCCCCCTGGACAGAGTACGGCTCTGAGCTCTTCAAGCGAAACCGGGACGACGGCTCAGACGTTGAAGATGAATCGAGCGGGATCACTCCACAACATCCACAGGATGACACTGCTGAACACATGGACGGAGTCCTTCTCTCAGAGGTAGAAACCGCCCGCCCTTCATAAGCTGAAAGTGGAAAGAGTCCTGGCCCAGATAGTGTCCCCGCTGAACTACTGCAAACAGGCTGCGAAGCACCGCTACCGCAACTCCACCCCCTCTGCGCGCAAGCGTGGCAAGAGGAGACCATCCCAGAAGAATTGACGAAAGCTACCGTCGTAACTCTGCCGAAGAAGGGTGACCTGGCCAACTGTAGCAATCACAGAGCACTATCGCTCATCCGCCACATGTGCAAAGTGTATCTACCAGTCTAAGGGGAAAAACCACGTTTTTCCAACGGCAAGATTGATTGCAGACTTGAGGATCAATGGCAGATTTTGGCTTTTATTCACATTTGCAATGACTGCCACGTCGTGAAGCTTTCAATTGCGTGAAGCATTTTTCTGATGCATGATTCTAGGTATACATACTAAAAGTATTTACCAGATGCTGATCGTAATGTAATCTTCATAAGAGAGCCTCTAGAAAGGAAGAGGACTTGCTCATACCGTACCTTCAAAAGCACGACGTAGAAGTAAACAAGTCCTATACAATAGGCATTTCTACGACGGAGGGTGTAAAAGGCCCAGAAATTGCTCGTTTGTAGAAGGTCCAATTTAGAAGTAAAGTGCCGCCTTGATTTTCGAGGGTGACGAAGAGGAAAAGATGTGCAAATGTGTTTGAATTGATAACTGCTGGACATGACATCCATTAGGCGAATTGCTATGTCACGCTCGTGATGTACTGTGATGATTGGCTGCTGAATTGTGATGGAATCGCACTCGTCGTCGTGATATTTGAAAATAATTGCGGGTTATGAAAGAGATTGTTGAAAAATAGGACGCTTGGAAGATAGGAAATAGAAATTCGATTTACTAGCAGGTGTACAGTTGCTAAAAATATTACAATTGCTAACCATAGTTCTTATTGTGAGTTTTTCTGAGGGAAAATGCCCTTACCTCCTTCCCATATTACTTGTCGTTAGATCTAGAGAAAAAGGAACTAATGATGTACTGACGTGTGAGATTTTAGGCTGTAAAAATCGTAATTTCCTTAAGTGTATTTCCAAAGACAAGACCTATGCGAAATCTAATATATTATGCAAATATATTACGTATACTGTATTTCATCATACAAACTCATTTACCTAATTATGTTTAATTATATCAATATCTTTCAAAGAGAGTTAATCATTAATTATTTCAGACCATTTAGATTAAAAAGCAAATGTTTTGTCAATAAAATTTCTCAATTGAATTCAATGTTTATTATTTCGAACAACTAACAATGCATTTGAATGTCAATAATTATATACTTCCTTCCATTTCCAAAGACCTTTGCTGAGGCATACAGCGGAAATCTGTGTTTATTTTCGACTTCATTTCTTATGTCTAATACAGCTAGTAGCCTAGCTTTCAATAAAAGTCGAGCATTTCTCAAATAACTATTTGTTTTACCACTCCCCTTTTCTCATTCCCATTAAAGGACAAGTTAATACTGTTTTTAACGAAGGCTTCTTCTGTCTTCCAGTACTTTCCGGATAAGACAACATATGCCTGCATATCTCAGCCAGGTTCAGCCCCAATGAGAGATTGAGGTCTATTATTTCAATAATTATCAGGAATGCCATTTCAAGGATCCAGAGGAAACAATTATCAGGAATGCCATTTCAAGGATCTAGAGGAGACAGTCCATAGCAAAACGACAAAAGACCAGCAAGATAATAGCACAGTATAAAAAGTTGCATTTTCTCACCTTAATTCCATCTATCTTTCCTTCCTTGTTTGTCAAAAACTCGTTTGTGCTTGGCTTAGAAGGGGGGCTTAGATGTGAAACATGCTACAAATGTCGAGTCATATACATTGCCATCGCTCAATGTGAAGTCAACGTTGAGTAGCAAGAGGTAGATCTCTAGCAACTCCCATCGTCTACATTTTACCGTTCGTATTTTCGTTATTTGACAAGAATCTTTCTTGTGTGTTCGCCTGAAAAGTGCAGACGAAGTCATTGTCAAAAAACTTGTCTCCATCCAAAGTTTCAAGTAATTCACCTAAGCTCTCCTCCTGCACTACTCCAGCCTTGTGATCTAATTCGCGAGTTTGATATGCAGACAGGTATTTGTGAATAGACAAACATACCTTAAATGCTGTCTCGCGCCCATTTTCGAACACCTTATATGAAAAGCATTTGACGAGAAAGGCCTTGAAGTGGACTAGATTACGGGAGAGACTGCACGGTAATGCAATTCAAAATGGTTTTGAGTTTTTAACATCTTGTAATGTCTGTCGTCTCCCCTTTCCCTGCAAGCGCAGCTGCTTCCACTGATCATTCAGCATGCTTGATCGTCGTCAAGACCATCGGGTTTATCAAGCTGTTTAATTGAAATAGCAAAGAAATCGTATCTTTTAAGTGTCTCTTATTAAGTAGATCATTATTATTCAGCACAATCCTGAGTTCGCAAGCTTGTCCAGTTGCAGTTAAGTATACTGGTGGTTTTGATCCTCTACAAAGCAGACCCCGAGAGCAATGTAGAGAAATTGATAATCCATATCATCACATCGCATAGAAAATGCAAGTAGCTTTGAATTATGTAGGAGGTCTGCAAGGGAATTTTCCATTGAATTTAAGACGATGGGTGCGCTCTGTTAAACTGTTAAAGCAAAAATGAATTTTGCAATAGCTAGCCCTGCCAACCAGCTCACGCCATCTGCTAAGACGTCATATATTCAATCTTCTTCTTCTTAGCTCCATTTTGGGTTAGTCAGGAGCCAGGGAATTCCGAATTTTTCTAGGAAAGTGGATTTTCTTGGGATGCTGTCCAGTTGCCTGCTTCACCGATTCCTATAACAAAAATGGATGGAAGGTGGATTAGATGAAGTCCCTTCAACTTTCTTGCATTAGCCAGGGAATCATGATTGCAGTAGACGAGTTTTCCTGAGCTGCTTACTCAAAATATGCTCAGGGAATGTCTACCTGTGCCACCAACTTTGAACAATGCACTAACTCGCATTGCAGAAGGGGCGGAAGGCAAGCGTCGATTTACTGAAGATCTCCCCAACCCTAGCAAGAGTATAATACGTCGGATAGTGGTTAAAGTGAGATTTGAAATATATTTCCAATTCGATTCGGCATTTCATTATCTGGTGATTGTCAGACGAAAAGATCTCCAGAAAGGAAAAATTATGCTTTCGATCTCCTGTGAATTACACAGGCCAACAAAAAAAAAAATTTTCTGCCCCTTTGTTACAAATATATATTTCTATATAATTTTGATGTGCTGAATTCAAAAATCGCATCAGATTTCCAATATCACATCTAGCTACTGAAATAAATTGCAAAAACACTTCTTTAAGGAATGTCAGTCTTGGGAAATATCAGAATAGAGTTATGCAACCAAGAAACTTTTCCAATAATATTTAGGTAGTTCTATGCCAAGAAGACGTATTGCAATAAGCATTGCAAAGTAAACGCAGCACCAAGTCAATTGTACAATAGTAATGCTGGTATGAATTCAATGACGTTATAACTTTCTCTTGCTAGACTTTCTTCGATGGCAAACAGCGACACAATCTCTTTCCAAACTCCAACAGTAATCTGCCATCATGTGCTGGTCCCATCCACCTTGATACCACTTCTCTATCGTTTTAATATCTTGATGAAACCTTTCTCCCTGTTCATCACTAACATCTCCGAGGTTTTCATGAAATCTGTCGAGATGACTATGCAAGAAATGCAATTTCATACTCATGTTACACCCAGTGCATGTAATCTTTCGATTAAATTGTCGACCAGAGTAATGTAATCATCATGCTTCCTATTACCAAAGAACTCTATGACAACACTAACGAATGCTTTCCATGCATTTGCATCCATATCATTCATAGATAAAATAAAATTAGGGTCCTTTATCAGGTTTCTAATTTGAAGTCCATCAAATATCCCTGCTTTGACTTTTTCTTCGCTTATGCTTGGAAAGGCAGCTTTGATGTACTGGAAACAGTTTCCTTCTTTGCACAAGGCTTTAACAAATTGTTTGATAAGACCTAGTTTTATGTGAAGTGGTGGGGATACTATCTTTCTCCTGTCAACTAATGGCACATTTGTGATATTTTATCTCCCACATTTATTTCCTTTCTAATTGGCCACTCCTTCTGCACCTAATGCTTTTGCCTGGCTCTGCTATCCCAAAGACATAAAAAGCATGGATACTTTCTGTAGCTACTCTGTTGACCAAGAAGAAGACAAACCATTTTTAGATCAAGCCATATGATCCATTGATGTTCAGTGTAGCTAATCAGCTCCAGAACAACTTTGATGCTGTCATATGTCTCCTTTGCTATAACCGATTGAGCAATGGGGATTGAACCATACATATTTACGTTGTGTAAAAGCATGCGCTTTAAGTTTTGCTTGGAACTATCAATGAAGAGCCTCCAATGTTCTGGAATATACTGGTCTATTCCCATTTCATTAAGAAGACCTGGGATATTATTGCAGTACACAGAGTTTACTTTATTTTCGAAATATTGCAAGAGCTTGCTCTCTCTAGTCCTATAGAAGGAAATCCTTGTTCCTGGAAGTAGGAGTTTTCTTCTTTAAGCCTAGAAGCTAGAAGCTCAGATGATTCCTTTGAAAGGGAACGATCTCGTACCAAGTCATTCAATCCTGATTGCGAGAAGAGTTGTGGAGGTTCTGCTTCCACTACATAGTCTTCATCTTTGCAATCAAAATTTCTAGTTGATTCACCCATTGGGGCATCATCATCGTCGTTGTCTACCATGTAAAGATCCGGGAGATTTTTTAAAACAGGTGCAGGGATATTGGACAATGCAGTGCTGGTCTTATGGCTGATTTTAAGCTTTGGAACAATATCAGCTTTTGGCATTAAATCCTTTTGTTTCAGCAATGCAAAAATAGCAGTCATTTATGTGGTTCTGAGGTTCTCTCCGTTCATAGGTATTCAAAAAGCAAGTCCCTTTCGTTTACCCAATGACTAGGTCCAAAGATTTGCTATACATGTTTTACAAACAATGTAGGGTGCCCAAGACTTCTCTTGATCTCCTAATTTCATTTTGAAATAGGCAAAGTAGAGCTTCTTTACAAAGTCAGTAATCTTTCGTCTTTGCTTCGGTAGAGTATATAATCCACAAATATAACGAAAACTGGTCAACATCATTGATGCATTTTTTTCGTTGTGAAGCCATGAATTTTGAACAATCTGGTATACACCACAAACCTAAGCAGCTTCAAGCATATGTCAAATTTGCCGAGTTGCACAGTACAACACGTTCTGGTTTGACTAAAAGCACAAAATGTTTCCTCAAGGCTGGGCAATGTTTTCTATTAATTGTGCAACAGTCAAAATATAGAATTCACTGCATCAAAATATCTTGATGTGATGGGCTAAAATAGAGACCATATTTGAATTCAGCATATCAAAATTATCCAGAAACACCTGTTCCCTTTAAAGGGGCAAAAAATTGTTGGCCTGTGTTATCAAGCTCCATTCACTAGAAAATTGATTCAAACAGCAAAATGTTAACGGTAAATTTAGACAAGCGTAGGAGGATCTTTATAATGTTATGCTGGCTTCCTTCAACTTTACGTCATGTAAACCTCTCTTCCATGAGTTAAAGTACAGATCCAACGACCTTATTCTATCGCGTTTAGCGTCATTGGGACGAGAATGTGGACCGAAACGAGGTTGATAAATAAGCATTGCCAAATTTCATTGTTTGTCAAGCTGGGTTCGAAGGATCATTCTGTTTATTGACAACAAATATTTAAGTCTTTGAGACTGATGGCAAGAACTCACTTATGTAGAGAGTCACAAACTGCATGTTCTAGCCATAAACGACTGGTAACTTAAAGCCTAGCTCAAGGGTAGCTCAGTGCCCTTGCACATTTGAGTCTCCAAAGCCATTCGTCTCATCAACAATCCTAACCTCACCAACTCGCTCCAACCTCTTTCCCATCGACCATTAGTTAGAGGTCTTTCCATCTTTTATAGATACTTTAACGGACATTGTTCGCAGGAGATCAGGGAGACTATTCCTGCTCCTCTGAGGCGTGTCAAGATAACGAGAAGCTCAACTCATTCACACCCTTTCCAAGTTTCACTGCCTAATCCACGAACTCTGTCCCACAAATCATCATTCATTCCTAGCACATGCAACTTATGGAACGTCTTGCCTTTCTCTTGCTTTCATGAATCTTACAACTTGCCATCTTTCAAACCCAAGATCAAGAAACTTGATCTGATCTATCTCTCCTCTTAGCCTTTCGCTTTCTTCTTTCTTTCTTTGCCGTGGCTCTGTATAGGCCACCATAGCCTTTCCCCAACAGGCTCACTAAAAAAAGAAAAAAAAGTGACGGTAACATTATCTATGCAGATACAACTGTTGAAGTAGCCTTATAGTGTACTTTTACATCATTCGAAAATCTAATCCTAATTACATACGCAGTATTACCCAGAGCAAAGATCTTTATTCGTTAATAAACAATGAACACCCGGAGGGTCCACTTTATTTCCCTTGGAAATCTAGGAGAAAGGGGTCTATTGTTGACATAAAATCTAAGACAGAGAAATTAAAGAAGGGGTAAATTTTCAAAAGCTCTCCTAGATTTCCTTTTAAAAGGGTCAGTTTATAAATGTACTAGCAGCAACTAGGAGGCATTGCTTTGGAAAGAAAGAAAGTAAATGACAGGGATAGACTAGTCTTGGCAAGTTCCTCTTTCTAGTATAGTTTATTTGATTTTTGACACACCCTAGGTTTCCAAGAAGTAGGGGCAAAAAAATGATCTTCGATCAGAGAAATTGAAAAATGCGAGTGTTTTCTGGTGGAAAAAATTAGAGAAAGGTTCCTTTTCTAAAAGTCTTGGACAGTCATGGTTTCACATCTGATAAATTGGTGACCACGCCGGGATCTAAAAACAGGCACAAGTGCTTTCTTTGGCAGAAATAGAATTGACAAAGATTTCTTCAACTGTAAGGCAATTAGATTTTGAAAACTTAGCATGAGTGTTTGGGGCCAGTGTCATGGTCAAAGAAAAGGTCAGGATGTTAGAAAAAGTCAAGTTTTGCCAAGATTTGAAAAAATCGAGCTAGAAACCTAAAGGACTTTTCAACATGAGATCTTAAAATAAAAGCATACTTGCTAGAAAAGCAAATTATGTAATTGACTTGTTAAAGCAATCTTAGCTAACATGTTATTTTGAATTTAACTATTTCTTTGTATTTTATTTTAATTATAGTGTCCTCAATTAGCATTTTCATGCTAAATACTTTGACACCGAAATAAAGTTCATAATGATAACAATGATCATAATAATGATCATTACTATGATAGTAAAAATAGTAATGGAAGCAAATGATTATAACGGTAATGATAGTAAGCTTCTTCGGAACCATCTAGGCCATGATCCACCAATTTATGATTAATATGCTAGATTTTGTTCGTGAAGAAATCTTTGTCTTTCCTTCAAATGTCGTACAATTTCACCTGACATCTTTTAAAACTTGACATCTCCTAAACCCTTTCCAGAATGCGAGTCGATTAACGCGGTGAATATAACTTTTGGAAGGTTAAAGTAAAAGTACAGTATTTCATTTATCTTACTGGGTTGAGATTGAGCAGCTCTTACTTCGTTCCTGATTTCATTATGATGATGGTAAGTCAGCTGGGAAGGCCAGGGAAAGTATATCATGAGCGAAATCAAAGCCATTACAGATCAGATGCTGATGTGATCAAGAAATAGCCGAATAAAGGCGAATGACTGAGAAAGTTTTTGGTGCAAAGATAAAAACAATTCGATTCAAATTACAAAATAAACACAGGAGCCAATATTAGCCCAGCTTTATGTCTGCTCTCTGCACCTGCTTCGAAGCAATTAAAAAAAACGTGACGAATTCATTTCTATATTGAAGAAAAATTCAATCTTGGATGATTCGCAAATAAGGAGGCTTTCTTGCGACAAGAACTCCTATTTAGCTTTGACATGCTCTCTCTAGTGCTTCCCAAAGATCTGCTTTCTGGATGAAGCAGTGCTTCTTGTGCGTCCAAGCCGCTTCGAAGTGTTGAAAGGAAACCGAGAAGACATTTGGTCTTTTTCAGTCGGAACAGCCGCAACACACAATGCAAGCAGATACCAACTTTTCATAAATAATATCCATGGAAACAATGCGCATTGTGTGAGGAGCAGATTCGAAAGAAACTCACCAAGCTCATTATCAGACACACATTGCAGGAAGAGTGGAGGAAAATACTAACTTCGGATGAGAATCTTCTTTACTTTGATTCGTCGAGCAAGGAAAAGGTCGCATTTCCTCCAAAGCTTTAGTTTACGAGGTTCATCAACCTTTTTCGCTACCACATAAGTTTAGGCAAGACGAAACTACAGCACATTAAATCAAAGTTTCATCGAGCGATAATATCGAAGAAGACTCATAAGAACGACAAAAGAATCCACGCACGCAGCAAGTCGAATTTGAAAAATCAGCTTTCAAACCACGCTCGCTTGGATATCGTTTTCCATGATCGACTTATACAAATTCTTTGTTGAATATTTGATATGGCATTCATCCATTAATCAACCGGTTCGGAACTAACCTGTCTTGGTGGGCAATGATCGCATAACTTCTGGCGCATTTTCTCGTGAGAAGTATTGCATCGGTAAAAAATCCTGCTAGACAACGGTCAATTGGAGGCGAGCTCTAAGAATTTCAAAGACTCATTCAGCATGGTGGAGGCTGGAAAGGAGCAAACCACAAGTGGATTATCTTCGCCGGTAAGTAGATCAACTCATCTCTGATTTTGTAGCAGTATATGAGCAAGTTAACAGGTGAAGACATTCGTTTGGCTTTTGTTTCGAGGCAAACTACAGCATTCGTTGCTTGATCAAAGGGTTTTATGGCTTATTAACGGGTACCAGTTTCTTTGCTTGTTTTTAAGAAATAAAACCTGCTTCTGCTCATTTGATGTAAAGTACCAGTTGCTCATGAACTTCAGTAAGACCTGCTTTGCTTTACAACGTGTCTGTAAGTGCCAGAAATGCCCACGAGTTTAGACGAAGCGTACCGAAAGAGAAGCGATGGCAGCTTTAAAGGAGATTTTTTTCATGAACACGCGAGGGAGCAGTCTTTCTCCATCGTGCTATGGTCTTGCAATGTGTGGTCATTGTTCCAGGCTACACGTTACAGAGACTCATTGGAAAAGGTTTTACACAGACTCAATAAAGCATAGTTATGAATGATTATTAATCTTGGCTCTCGAAATCAAGCTGAGCACGAGGACAAATGTTTTTGAACAATTCAGGAGGTAGATTTCTCTTGCTAAAAAACAAGATCATGTACCTCTATCAAGAGGAATGAGTTGGCTTGCGTTCAAATGCTTCCATCATGGTGAAAAAATCTCGTTTGAGTGACTGCACGTTTGAGGTAGAACTGCGTTTCCAGAGGATAAAATTTCTCAAAGATGCTTTAACCGACGTAGATGAATGATCTAAGCGATGAAGCCTTACAGGAGAAGGAGAGAAAACAGTTTTACGTCAAAGGGCAACACATTTGATAGCTCAACTTTAAGCTGTTGATGAAAAGATTTTGGAATCTCATGAACTAATCAAAAATGCAATTTAGGTTATAAGATATGCTGCATGCTATCATACTCCTTTTTATGAGCTAAATTCACAAATTTGTTAGGCCTGCAAATTATAAACTACGGCATACATCGAATTTCTTTTTGGTGTTTAATTGAGCTATAGTTTACTCAGCTTTGGCGTGCTTTTATAGATAATTTCTTTGCTAGATTGAGCATAAAGGATACTTGAGTTAGACAAAGTGAACCGATTCGACCTTCGCAGCAAACTTCAGCAGGACTACGCTGACTCTCGAAGCAAATCTCGACAAAGGGAGTATAGCAATGGACAGAGAAATTCGTTATCTGAAATACTGCTTAAATACAACATCGCTTATTGCCATAGGATTTATATTAAAGAATATGAAAATTGCACTTTCTATGAAGCTCGTTTTCCACTCTGTGCTGTTGCTAGGCCCGCGGAAACACACCTAGAAGAATCTCGAATGAATTGTATCTGAGTACTTAGAAGTATTGGTTAATGCTCAAAGAAGATTGCAAGCATTGCCCATCGTTTAGGAATATGCTGATGAAAAACAATATGATCTTAGCCATAGTCCAAAAAGAGGCTCGCTCGGGAAATGCACTGAACTTTTTTCAGGAATTGGTAGTAGAAAATGAATAAGCATGGCTATCAAAAGCACTCGAGTGATGATTTAAGAGTTGATATTCGAAAATCCTGATAAATCATCACTAAATGCCAGAAATCATCAAGATTTTCAGCAATTAAACTTTCGAAAGTGATTATGGAGCATTTATGCAGCTACATTAAACGCAAGTATAGAAATATTGGGAGAATTCTTTGACGCAAATGTACGGTAAAAATATTACGTAAAAATCTTGCGTAGTCGATCGGAATGAAATTTGATGGACTTCACACAAGTATCCAGCATGCAGAAAACTCTATGCATAGTGATTGAAAGCAGAGACGAATAAAAGATATTTCGTACGATTCTGCAAGAATAAAACCTTTGATTTAAACAGCTGCATATAGTTGATAGTAGTTTTGAAAAAGTATTGAGTTTCGGAGCAGCTGAAAAGCCTTTTCAATAGCGCCCTTTTGTATTGAAAAATTATTTGTTCGCTCTTAAGCTTTCCATCTTAATTCATCTTTTTATTTAGCTCGCTCTCACATAAATCGACTAGTTATCGCTTCAAAACAAACCAGCGAAAGATCCTCAACATTCGAAATAGAAATCGTCGCAAAAAGTTCGCGCTGAAGTGAGCAGACTCTTCCTTTGTCATTGCATTGCAGTTCTCTTCATCGGCTCCTCATAGAGCCCTGCGCAGGTGCATCACTATCTCCCGGTAGCCTTGGCAACCGTCTCAGTCCTTATGCCATTTCGCAAATGTGCTACAATGATTGTCTTATGTGACGTCAAGCATTGTTCTGATGTGCTTAATGAAATAGCTTGGTTAACAGGCTTTGTTTTGTATGGGATGTAAATGTAACACTAGCAAGCAAAGCCATATGTGTTTCATCTGGCAACTGTTTCACGCACAGTATTGCTAGATAGGGCTGGTGCTTGATTTTTGTATGAATAGTCATGGGATTGGCTCCAGGACCTGCACAGTCCAGATGATTAATCAATCAATCAATCAATCAATCAATTAATAAATGAATAAATAAATAAAGCAATCAATCAATAAATAAATAAGTTGCTCGATTAATCGTACAATGAATTGAAGAAACGAACCAATGAATTAACTAGAGAATCAATCAATCAATCGATCAATAAATTAATTAATCAATCAGCTTTTCCATTAATTGTTCAAAAAATCAAATGAAAAAATAATGAATCGAGGAAGCCATGGATGAGTGAATAAATTAGTTGATAAACTGATAAATGAAAAAAATAATCAAAGAATCAATGACCAAGCTATCATGGAATGAATCAATGATGAGATGCATTAATCAATCAAAGAGACATTGCTCACTCTGACTTCAAGTATTTGACATGCCCGGTGACAATCATATGGTCGGTTGCTTTTTTAAATATTCATCACTTTAATTATGCTCACAGTTTAAGAGGATTTCCACCAAGAGGCCTTCTTTTATCACCAAATTTATCCTGGTAAAGCAGCCGAATTATCTTTACAAATCTGAAGCAAATTTGTGGGGCATCATTGCGATTGAAGGAAACTACCGTTTTCTTAAGGAAATTCCAACTTGATTCAGAGAGATACAAGAATTTGCTTGCTAATTTATTCCACTCAAAGCGCATTGAAATAAGCTTATTCAACGCAGGCGTAGATTACATCAGATGCGTAACATATTCAACTAAGAAATATGTCATCACTCTAAGGTGCTGCTGCATACTGAGACTCTTTTCTGGATTTAGTCTTCTTAGAAATGAAATCAAAAGTCATAAGCATGATTGTCAGACTTGAAGTCAATATCGACTGAAATGAAACTCAAAGAACTAATAACTAAGGGACAGATCAGCATGGCTAAATTCAATAACTTCAATCAATCTCTTTTAAAATTCTGTACACCGCAATTGTTTATCAATAATCTGTACAATCTTTTCAAATTGCAAAATCTAAAGCAAACTTATATTTCATGATATCTCCTTTTGATATACATGTGCACATATCAAGTATTTCTATGACGCATTTTTAAGAAATGATGATTTTAAAGACAGCACGTTTCAGCGAAATAACAAATTCTCTATTGGAAAATTCCCAGTTACTGTAAATCATGGAATCTGTTGCTTTCAAGTTTCAAGAAGGCATATATATTGAAACCATAGGTGCTATGATGGTAAAAGTCCAAGCTTTTTGAAGGTTAAACAATTTCTTGAAAAGTTTTCTGTATAACAAGTAAAGAGATTAGTTGAAAAAATGACATTGCATTCAAATCAAACTTTGTTTGGGAAGCAGAAATTTATCGAATTTAGCTTTAAATTAAAATCATGAAACTCTCTTTGCAGTTCATTACCTAATATAGGTGAAACAAAAAGATGTAGTACGTTGCTTTTTGAAACTTACAATAGAGTCTTTCACTGTATGGAGTGGAGTGAATAAAAAAACTGACTTTCAGTGAAATGAAGTTTTTCCGAATGTAAACAACTGCTTGCTTTTATTGCGTCCGAATCGCAACACGAACAATTTCTGATTAAATCATCTGATAGCTCAGTACAACAACTGCAAAATCGGCGTAAAATTCATGATGTGCAGAGGATTAAAGTGGAATTAAAGGCTGTTTGAAGCAACAGGAAGATTCACCTTGATGGAACCGTGTTCAAATCATCTTGTTTTGAAGTAGCATTGCAGCCATTTTTAATTTAAGCTTGGAAGGGAACATCTAGCATCATTAACATAGAAAAGAAAAGAGTGTATGAATAGTGGGAAGCAATAAAGGTAGTAATAAATGATGATAAGTTATTCGAAAGACGCATTTAACGACAAGCGACAAAGCAAATGCTAGAGCGAACCAACCAACAAATCTATCCAATCACAAAGGAACAAGGAAATAAATATATAGACGAATAGATGTGTGAATGAAGGGTTTATTGAAAGAGCGAATAACGGAAGAAATGGAAGAAATGGAAGAAATGGGGCGAGAGAATTAATGAAAAAGTGAATGGACCAAACAATTAAATATACAAAAAATATAAATAATAAGCAAATAAGCAACATCGAACATAGATTATAAACGTTTGCGGCAAATAATGATGTTGGGAATGATTGGATGAGTGAAGTAACATAAAACGCTGCGAAAATTAAAAAAAAAGTCTTTGAATGCAGATGATACTCAAAAGCCCTCTCCAAATTCTCTTCCATAGAAGAAGGCGAAGAGGAAAGTTGGTAAAAAGCAACGACACAGCAGATTTAATGCTAAGCAGGTTCTCGAAGAGGCGAAGGAAGGAAAAATAAATGACGCAGAAAATGAAGAGCAACTGCTAAATGGAAGAAATTTAAAGAAATCTTCGAAACATACTTTAAAGGAAAGTGGGAAAGGTAAGCATATGAATATACATTTATATACACACATAAGTACAAATTAAATTATTTGTAAATATAGACGAGGCTGACCTCATTTTCACATGATAGTCAATGACGTCTCATTTGCTATTGTTATGGAATGAAGTGACAGAAGGATCATGGTCCTTGGATGTCAGAATGGCCCCATTGTACGATTGATGCCCATATCTGCCATCATCAGTAGTTTGAGTCCACCACCAGCTTATATTTCACTTAGAGTAAGGAGAGTCGCTGCGTCGCATTTTCGATTTCGAGCGTGGTAGAAACAAGAGTCCCTTGGTACTTTCACAGGCATTGCTCTCAGGAGATCATGGAAATAATTCCTGTTCCTCTTAGACAATTCAGGACCACCATAAGCTCGACTAATTCACCCCCGTCCAAGATTTACTGCCTAATCTACGAAGTCTATCCCATAAATCATCAGCCATCTCAAGAACGTGCAATTTATGGAACGTCTTGCCTTCCTCTTGCTTTCCTGAATCTTACAACTTGCCTTCTTTCAAATAGAAAATAAATAAACTTAATCTGATCTCCCTCTTTTCTTAGCCTTTCACATTCTTCCTTATTCCATTGTTGGGGCCTTATATAGGTCACCACGGCTTTTTCCTAACATAACTATCTAAAAAAGAGACACGAGAGTTACTAGCTGACTGCAGTGCCAGGGGTATGAATCAAGGGGCGCTTTCACATTGAGTGGAGTGACCAGGACACTGTTCAATAAGCAGAAAGCTTCTCAATTTCCATAAATTGACCTTTGAGTGCTAGGCAGAAACCATGAAAAAAGGCTCTTTGAGTGCTAGACCATCAATATTTGAACATTTTTTGATCATTTCCGACGCTGTAGCTTCGTCATGCTTGATTAATCCCCGTGGTACCGTGCAGCAGTCAAATATTCTTACAATCCACTATGCATTACTTGAGAGGTTAGTGTGCAATATTTTCTCCCGTACAGCTACTGCCAAACATCGGGTAAGGCATGGGCCTAGCTAGGCCATGTAATAAGATAGAGTCTGAGTTGACTGAATTGAAAAATTGCAAGAAGTCACGCAGATGCGTCAACAAGATTGGCACAAAAAGGGGTTGCTACCGATACTCATCATCATCATCTTGCGTCCTTAGCTGAGACAGAATTCAATACACCTTTCCAGTATACCTTAATAGCTAATAGCTATAGGTAATAGCTGTTAGAAGGGTTTCCTTGGCCATGTTGGTGTCCCTGCATAAGATGCCTGGAAAGGTGAGCTTCCGAGACCGCTTGATTGGTGATGGCTACTACTACTACTACCATTACTACAACTACTTCTACTTCTACAACTATTACTACTTCTACTACTTCTGCTACTGCTTCTACTTCTATTATTACTTCTGCCACTACTACTACTCAATAAATTCTAATGGGTAATTCATCCCGCAGAATGCACAGTTGATGCCAGGTATGGCTGTCAATTCTCTTCTCGTTGCATGCTGATTCAGTTACTATCCGTTCGATTGGAAGGAGCAGATGGGAAAAACAGTGTCCTTCAAAAGAGAAATTCTTGAATTATATGTCTGCCCTGACGCATGACGCAGAGGTCGTGGGCTCGAACCCTGTACTTTTCAGAATAGATTCACTATTGGCAAGGAAGGAACCTAGATAACTCCTCTTGAAATGGCCTTCCCTACGAAGTACTCAGAAATCCATCCATGGTTTCTGCTAAACTTGGAATCGAGTATTCCATGCAAGTAACAAAGCATGCTGCCTAGAGGGTGGTCGTCATTTTTTCTTGTAAATTATGCTGAAGTGAGGCCATGGTGGCCTACAAAAAGCCACAACAGTGGAAGGAAGAAAAGAATTAAAGGCTAAGAGGAGAGGGAGATCAGATAAACTTAGATTTTAAAGATGGCAAGCTGTAGGATTCAGGAAAGCAAGAAGAAGGCAAGGCGCTCCATAAATTGCATGTTCTTGGGATGTTATCGCCTACATTAAAGTCAGTGCGCCAGTGCTTCTTGGAGTTATCTGTTTGAACGGGACCAAATGGTATTCCATTTATAGCTCGTGGTGCTACATCCATTCAGCCAGTTATACCGATGACGTTAGTTTAATGATTCCTTAGCAGACGGACGTCTCTACAGTCGTTCACGTTCGACTGTTTACGAAAGAGGCCTCACGAGGTGCAAATACTTTGTCTATTGCGACAGCTCACTTACAAATACCATTCTTTCTGCTAAGCATTGCGATTCGAAAGTTAGACGCGTGGTTGACATTTGGTGGCCTTTATGGCCTAGTCTGTATACAATCACCCGCAATTGCTATTGGCGAGAGGTTTTCGGTATCTCGAGTCTCTATGCAAGCACCAGTTTGTTAACGCATTGCGCTCAATAACTGCATTGAAGTGAATTCACCATGCAAGCACATTTGAAAGTCAACTAGCAACTCAGCTCAATCAAACTACACACACAGGCATTAATAATTGAGCGATTCTAGTCGCTGAACTATATCTTAGGCGAGGTGATTAGTCTTAATGTGGCGTAAACATGTCAATTGACTTGAAAAATGAACATACCGAAAGGGTCTTTAATCTTCTCGTCAAGCATCGCTCTAACATAAACCTGATTGAGAGTGAGCAAGGCAGCCTGACAGAGAATTACTTTTTCAAAATATATATCCTAGAAGGCTGTAGCACTGTTCCAAAATGCTAAGTCATGCAACTAATATTTCTTTGAAACATGAGAAGATTCTTGGACAAAGCATTTCTCATACTAAAGCAAGCACTAATCGTCAAAATAGAAGGACTTCTCTTGCTTAGATTTGATCTCCATTTAGATCCGACCTCTGAGCCTCTTCAACCAAGGAAGAGTAAAACTTAATGTAAGATGGGGCTAATCTAGGCGAGAATGTTAAGTCTAATCCAACTTCATTCGATTCCACTTTTTCATTTGAGACTAAAGTATGGCTGGTTAAAACAATAGAAAGCAACCCAGAAGAATTTTGGTTAGATTTTACGGAAGAAAACCAAAGAACTTCGCTCAGCATCATCTACTGTTCATCTTTGCTTGTGTGTTTGAGTTTGAGTGTGACTGTATGTGTTTGTGCTCCAGTTTTTACCAAACGTCTTCTGACGCTATGAATGATTTGAAAGCTAGAACTAATTTATTGGCAGTCTATTAAGCAAAAAGAAACAGCCAAGCACTGTTTACTTAAGATCATAGATTTAAAATTTTCAACATCCGTATATCCACCAAAATATGCTTTGAATCCATGGATATTGTCTCAGTTAATTCTCCAGCTGCAATTTCTAAACTTTTAAGTTAAGAAAGATCACTTGATTCAAAGCGAGGTCGTGCCAGCATTTTTCGTTAAACATTTGCTTGCATACGACCAACTACGACTTGAACAGCACGAAAACGTAGGCCAAGAAACATGGTGGATTTTGTAGAACTGGCACGTCCTATCCCAATAACGAACTTAATACTCAAGGTGCTTAGCACGCGCTGGTTTCATATCATAGTAGTGAGGGGAAAAGTACAAGTTAGCAATAGGTCCGGTACCAGCTCACCTAGGGTACCATCAAAAAGGCGAAAATACGTTTTACCAAACTTATGGTGGCAGTATGAAAATACCAGCAAAACGAAACCAGAAAATCATCCCAACATATAGTTATACCTGCCGTTGAAAACTGGTATCGTACCTTGACAAAAGCAGTCAAATTCTATGTTTCACTAGAGATGGATTGCAATACGAATTGCTCCATGGATTGCATCGAGATGATGTCCAGATGGATAACACTTTCACCGGAGTTTTGCAGCTACGGTAATACGCATGGGATAGCAGGGATTACATAATCGATAGAGAACTTGCCATTTGAATGAATCAGTTTGGCTCATAATAGACGAAGGCCAGTCTCGCAAAGGCAAGACTAGGGTCAAAGAAAGCACGAAAGAATAGCAGATGAGGAAGGAAAATTAGTCAAGACCCACAAAGTAGGTAACTTTAGACAGATTACTTCTAACGCGTTTTCAACATTCGTTGAATGAAGTCTGGAGAGATTGGGTCATAGCAGACTTTCCTTTATACGTAAAGGCCTACGAACAGCAAAATGAAATTTCCCTTTTTCATGCGAATCGCAAATAAGGAGATATTGTATCGCTACTTTTTTATTTAGAACAAACATCTTGTTTTTGGATCCCCGGCAGATTTCGGTTCGCTGTTTATCTTCCTTGCAAAATGCGTCGTATATCTGTGTATTCTGATTTGATGAGGTTTTAAGTAGAAATAGCTATGATTTAAATGGAAATGGTAACAAATTAAGAAAAGTTCCACTCATTGATTCAAACGTGAGCCAGCATTCGTAGGAATGCGAATTGATAGAAATTTGATTTACCTGCATTTCTAGGAGAATTGTTTAGAGGCGGGACCATCCATATGGTTTCTGGGATAGAAAAGGACCAGCACATCCTCTGCGTATCGTTAAGGGTAACTAAAAGAGGCTGGCACAAGAACGGCATCAGGACATAAAAAACAAAAATATAAAACAGATATAAAAAACAAAAAATATAAAACAGATATAAAAAACAAAACCAAACAGTCAACCAGATGTGGATTGGATGTTTGACAGCCCACACAGGCGACCCAACTTTCTGGAAAAAGCCTGAAGAAGAAGAAGACTTTGCATAAGAAGGTTCCTCAACTTCTGTCACCCCAGGATTAGGGATCATGAAATTGTGGTCACATTGGGAGGAGTCACAGGGAAACCGCCCGACATTAATTCTCCTTGTCCTAAATCGTGTCATTTGGTTCAGGTAAGAAAAATCAAAGTTTGCAATAGCCTTATATATTTTGATTTTTGTGCCATAAATTCATAAGCTATACAAAAATTCCCATAATCGGAAACATTTCAGGAATTTCAGTTTGAAAAGGCGTACAAAATTTGCTAAAACAAATAAGACTTAGGCCCTCTTAATGTTCATCGCCAAAACCATAAGGGTGTGTGTCTGTTTGAGAGAGAATTTATGGTATGCTACATAACGGCTAACCAATGAAGAGGTTTGCTTTGCAGACAAATAATCTATATTGATAGATAATTCCGAAAGGTCTAAAATTTTCCTGCAATGTGTAGCCACAAGAGAAGCTATAATTTCAAATAAATTCAGCCTCGTTCGGAAACGAGGTAAGGAAAGCTGCTATGGTTAAAGTCTCGATCAGCTTTTTTTAGATGACATCTAGATACGAGATCTCGAGATGGAATGAAGAACAGCTAAGAGTAATACTTTAATTTCAAGCAATACCTGTCTATAAAGGCATTGAAAGGCCTGACAAACAGTATATTGCAAACTCATGGCTACCTCTTTTGCTCAATTTGATTACGGTCAAAGAAATTTCTATTCAAGATTCAGGCGTCATGGCGCATGAATGAATATAAGCAGCAGATGCTGCACAAACAGAAAAGTCCTTTGCCGCAAAATACTAACGCTGGGCACTGCGATGCATAGTCTGAGAACAGGGGGCGATTGTAAACAAACTCACTGAGGCATGGAACAGTGCATAGAGGTGCCAATCAAAGAGTTGTTTCATAACGTATGACTACGTAGCAAAATAGCACTAGATGTATTTGAAAACACGTAGGGTTGCTCCGCAAATTGCCATTCTCAAACCAAATATTACAACTCTGGCAGTCATGTTTTTGTCAGCATGGCTTTTCTTCCTCTTCTCTCGGCATTATCCCTGTTCAGGGTCGCCACAGCAGAACTTCCTTTCTCCAGTCATCCATATCATTGTACTCCTTCTCTCCATACCCCAGCTCTCTTGCTCCTTTCGTTACAAAAGCTCTAAACCTCCTCGACTCCCCTCGTCTTCTCTTACCTAGTACCTCCATTCCCGACATGCGCCTTCCTTCGCAATCCACCCTTCTCTCAGTACAGCTAGGGACGAAATCAGTCAAACTTTGCACGGGCATCAATCCCAGCTCGAAGAAAAAAACCCCTTTTAAGTGAAAATTATGCAGCGAATGGGCCTAGAAGAAAGAGGCGTTTTAAAAGGGACGATTTCCTCGCCGATTGTCAATCACTTCTATTGCCAAAGGAATAACATGGCAACTTCTGTTCGGCTAGAAGCTTGCGAGACGATTTTCCACCATTTGGTTTCTAAAGCACTGCAATCTGAATAAATCTTTTAGGTTTAATAGCTTCAAGCTGCATCGATTTATCAAATTTTTAGTTGAGGAAAGGCCATGGTGGTCTACGCAAAGCCCCAATAATGGAAAAAAGGAGAAAGCTAAAGGCTAACAGCCGAGACCAATCAGATCAAGTTTATTGATATTAGATTTGAAATTAATGACTGTAGTATAAGACATAGCATTGAAAATACATGCGAAACATGATCGGAAGGTTTGCATAGAACAAAGGCTACCACAATAATTTTCATTATCATTAGCATGGCAATTACTATTTTTCTTTAATCGTGCGATTCCCTCTCCACCGATCAGCAGCATATTCGCTTTGCCATCTCCCAACATTTCATTACAGCTACTTGTGTTACTTGCTACATCTTCTGCAGCAGAAAAAAATTCAAGAGCCATCCAGACCTTGCTGCTCATTTAACATGCTGATTCAAATCGACTTAATTACTTTTACACATATATGAATATGATATTCGCAATTGTTTTAGAATCAGGCTAACCGATTTCTCCTTCTTCCTCTGGAGTTTCTTCTATTGGAATCCAAATAGGTATCCCCTAGGCTTCTAAGAAGCACAGTTCAGTCATCACATGGCCCATATTTAATACTCATCATCATCAGATTCGTCAAAAGACCCACTCAGGGCACAGATTTTAAAACTCTTTCGAATGAGCTTCTCTGACAATGATTTCCCTGCCTCAAGAACCCATTGAGTTATTGACTTTCTTGATGGCGTCCTCATATTCCCGTCAGCAGTGCACGAGAAAGCTTTGACTATAAAGCACACGAAATCAAAATTGGAAATGGTTACAGAAAAGTAAAAACGTCCCCTACAGGAGCAAAATAAACGGCTGCAATGGGCGACGGAGGGCTATGGAGCTCGGAATTTGTGCATGTTTCACAAACGCCTGCAGGCATTGTTCCATGAATCCATGAATGAATAAAGAACGTCATAAGCTATCACTCGATCCTTGCATCTGTGGTATTCTTGCCTGAGTTCAGCGGAGAGAGAGGATTGCGAATCTAGATATTTCTTTAAAAACCAAGGGACCTTCATAGATAGGGGGCCTATTCCAATGTTTGCCTCAGATGGGGGGGGGGCAAAAGAGGGAGAGACTTAATAGAAGGGGGCTGATAGATCTTTTAGGGTAATAGTGGCTCATCTGTAGATCTTGCATCATAAAAAATTAAATCATATCAAATAGCAAGGAAATGGTATTGTATTCCAAGGTGGTGTAGAAAATTTTTAGATATCAGTTCATTTCACTGGCACAAGAAGTACGTTTTAACTTACTTTCTGGAAAGGTTATCATGCAATAGACAAGCGAGATGGGGTGGACAAAAAAGTGCCAATCACTCTTTTACGTACTGCGCAATTTGCAGCTTCACTTCAGGATAGACAAGCCATCTTCGCGAGCATATGCGTGTAAAAGTCCATTCTGGGACATGAGAAGAGATCAAGGCATACTGCGTAGTCATACCATTCAGGAAAGTAACTGCTTCGCTCGGTCTTCTCCAAGAGTCTGTAGATTTTATTCCAATCATTGAGAAAATCTGGGAAGACAAATGTGGTAGTCCACATAACCACATAAACTAATGGTAGTACTGACGTAATTTTGTAATTCCTCATTCAGGTATGGTTCCTGGGGGCTGGTTATATAAAAGAAAATTGTCATGCCTAGCTTGGCCAGGGCGTTTTGCCTAGGTCTTGCCATGAAAATTGATTCTTCCTGCTCTTAAATTTTTGCTTGCATGATAAGAACTCTCCCCCGCCCAGGTGGATCCCTTTTGCATGTAAACAGGACCCAGCTGGCCGGGGTGATTCTTCCTCATTTAAACACAGAGCAGGAACAATACAGATACTTTAAGGGACATTGTTCTCAGGAGATCAGGGATATTTTTCCAGCTCCTCTG
The DNA here is from genome assembly GCA_964026355.1 of Pseudorhiza aurosa. Taxonomy (NCBI): domain Eukaryota; kingdom Metazoa; phylum Cnidaria; class Scyphozoa; order Rhizostomeae; family Lychnorhizidae; genus Pseudorhiza; species Pseudorhiza aurosa. The sequence goes on from OZ032126.1 coordinate 4,245,753, forward strand.
AGGCGTGTCAGGACCACCAGAAGCTCAACTCATTCACACCCTTTCCAAGTTTCACTGCCTAATCCACGAATTCTATCTCACAAATCATCATTCATCCCAAGAACATGCAACCTATGGAACGTCTTGCCTTCTTCTTGGTTTCCTGAGTGCTACAACTGGCCATCTTTCAAATCTAATGTAAATAAACTAGATCTTATCTCTCTATCCTCTTAGCTGCTCGCTTTCTTCTTTCTTCCTTTGTTGGGGCTTTGTATAGGTCACCATGGCCTTTCCTCAACATAACCCACTAAAGAAAAAAAAAAAAAATGTCCACCTTTCAGAGTTGCACGCAAGTGTAAAATAAGATTATCAAAGGGCCCTTCAAATTCTATTCGTCCTTTTGGAGAATTATTTTTCCAAACATTTTCTTTAATGCTCTAGCAATCAATTTTTACAGAAAACGTGTCAGACGCATCAGCTTTGAACAAAACCGGTCTAGGCAGTCTTGCTTCTCTACGACTAACAAGGGTTGTTACCGTCCTTCGATAGATGCATCTCTTGCGCTGCCAGACAAGCAAATTAACTTGTAAAGCATATTTCCTTGCTGCAATAGGATTCGGAGTCCAACACAGTAGCTTCCTATCGTTGTCTTGTGACTTGGAGTGCAACAAAGCTTGGATAGCCATTGCCAAAATATTCGCTCCTTTAATATGGGTCGCCATGTTTGGTTATAACAAAGCCGTTTAAAGTGGTGAAGAGAAAATGCTTCACTTCCTGATTCTGGGTATAATTTTTTTCCATGTACCCCTCCCCTCTCCCCTTTCCCTTAAATTTTTCTTATCGGTGCAGAAATCGGCTCAGAATTTCATCTAAAGTATTTTCTGCCTGACTTGATTTTACTCGTGACGTAAAGGCTTGGCGCAACTTAGGAGAGATATCAACCAAAGAATATGACTTTTTTTAGTAAATTATGCTGAGGAAAGGCCATGGCGACCTATACAATGCCCCAACAAAACTCTGTGTAGATCTGGATTATCCTTAATCTGAACTGGGCAATTTTGAAAGGGACCTCTATCTATGATCCGCATAACTGGTGCACAAAAATGGTCCCTATCTTTACTCACATTAATCAGGAATAGAGAATGATATGAATTGTAGTCAATTAAACCATAAGGGAACATTTTTAGTAAATTATGCTGAGGAAAGGCCATGGCGACCTATACGAAGCCCCAATAATAAAAGAAAGAAAAAAGTGAAGGATGGGGAGATGGGAAATCAGATCAAGTTTATTGATCTTAGATTTGAAAGATGGCCAGTTGTAGGATTCAGGAAAGCAAGAAGAAGACAAGACGTTCCATAGATTTCATGTTCTTGGGATAAGTGATGATTTGTGGGATAGAGTTCGTGAATTAGGCATTAGGATGTTCAACGGAGTGATAAAATTCAATTCACATCATCGAGCAGTGAGCATAGAATTCGAATATGTAGTGATTCAGCATGTCTCGTTAGCTGTTCTAATACTAATTCATGACTGACTCTAATTTACCAATTGATCTAGCATACTATACCATAGTTTTGTTTGATATAAACAAACAAGAAAGACATGGGCAGGAAAGGACAGAGATAGCGCACGACGTCACAAACTTTATGCAATCACGGCATAATTAGACACTTAAGCCAATCACTACATTTTGGCGATTAATCTGAAGTAGCAAATGTAACAAATAGTAGCTACAATTCAGGCAAGCATCGTTGCAGAGTTTATGGGTGGGAAGATCGCCAGAGATGTGCACTGTATACATAGTTCAAGAGCAGCAAGATTGGAAAACTTTTGACGACTTGGCCCCAATAAATGGAAATGACCTTCTCCTGAAATTTTTTCATTCACAGTGTGTTTTGAGCCTTGATGCTAATCTCGGACAATGTTGGGCTGTTAAACTGCTAACAAAGGGGCAAAGGAGAAACGAGCAGCCAATGCCTATTGACGGGTTCCTAGTACGAAGTTGGGCTAGCTTTCATATGCGTTTGGAAGGCTTCAAAAGCAAAATAGCAACACGGGCCAACAGAAACTAGGAATACAACTCATTGAAAAAGTCCAGCAAACACGAGGCAAGGCAAACAAAAAAATTACAAAAATGGCTTAAAACGAACATCGTTGTTCTTTGTGGCCTCCACGCAGACCTGATAATGCTCACATAAAAGGTGTTCGCTTGTTTCATATCGAAAAGGGGTTTACTTCAGAGAAATTAGCAAGTTTGGTACGGTGTTGAACTATGTCTCGGTTAGGTGTGAACTAAAGACGCCGATTAGAATGAGCGTAGCGAGGTCCTGAGAATATCTGGTGGTGCACAAACGCATTGATGCGGATTGGATGGCTCTGGCGAGATCGCATTAGCGTATATTTTCTCAAATCTAAATATTGTGCTTCCTAATTTTGCAAGATGCTGTCTGCCGCGAATCTGAGCTCACCAGTGTAACCGTAAAAGAAGAATACTTTTGAAAAGAGCATCGTTTTCTGATACTGAAAGCAAGCTTATCTTGCCATCGATCCAGCTATATCCGGATGTTAATTTAGGTGCCAATTAAGCTTGGTTCAGCTACACTTAAAGCTACATCAATAACACAGCATGCGTGACCTAAGTCACTACTGTAACAATAATATGGTAGCACGTCACTTGATGTTAAACAAACAGGTAGCTTATTGCTCAACTCATTCGCATCCTTTCCAAGTTTCACTGCCTAATCCACGAACTCTACCCCACAAATCATTCATCCTAGAACTTATGGAACGCCTTGCCTTTCTCTTGCTTTCCTGAATCCTACAACTTGCCATCGTTCAAATCTAAGATCGATAAAAAACATTGTCGTGATTGCTAATGGTAGTTTATTTCAAGCCCAAGCCGAAATAACAATGAGTGATCCCAAGCAACAGCCTAATACGAAAATTCGATAAGAATTGCGAGGAGGGAAACTGTAAAATTGCAATCAAACGTCCCTGTTATCTTGTCATCTTTTTTTATTTTGATTAACTGTAAATAGCTAGCTAGCATCTAGCTTCTGGCAATTATTACACGCTATGTTGACAACAAATGAGTCTTTTTCCGAACTTCAGCTGTTGGGAGAACCTATTCATTTCCAAATTGCGAACCCTGCTGAATGGGGTAGCTCCAAATTCGTTAATCAACTTGAAACGAACGAAATAATATCAATGACGATATTGGCGATACAGATATACGAAATATGACAAAAGCACAACAGTGATGTGTTTGCTAATTTCGGTACTCGATGCAGCGCAGGAAATTTGCGTATTCACCTTTTTGCAACTCTTTATTGGTCGTCAGAATCCTTCCTTGAAATCGTTAATGCTCGCAAATCATCTAGAGTGCGGTCAATAAACAACGGAGGCACACGCCTCAGCTGTGAGCCCTTGAACGCACGCCGTAGTAATTGCTCGACGTTCCATTGTTCTGTGCACAGCTGGTATGTTGGTATGTGTCCGCCTCGTTCCTTCTAACGGCTTGTATTCACAACAGTGCAATGTGCACCTGACTGGCCGAGTCAGCTTTGTCCACTGCATTTAATCCGTCCTGTACTTCCACAGCGGTTTTCTCTTCCGCCCACTTGCCTCATCTAGGGGAATCTACTACCTCTTTGCGGTCCTTCAAATCACTTATCAGAAAATCGTCATCGGTCGGCTTCCAAGAGAAAGAAACCCTTGGTGCAACGAAAATTATGTCTTTTTAAATTCACTTTTAGTTAGGTAGTGGGATTGAGATCTTTTGTAGCATTGGAATGTCATCTGCAGCAGCTGTTTGCTGACGCTGTTGACTGGGTCTGACATGACCATTGTTACTGGATACCCTTAAATAAACACAAGGACAAACGAACCCAAAATGCAATAGAGAGATCAACTTTTTTATTTGGTATAACGGTCAGCCTACTGTTTTACCTAAATAATTGAGATTGCAATTATTACTATTATTGCAAATTATTACTATTACTATCATGGCTTGAGCACAAAATGGTTTTAGAGCGAACGTCTGACAAGGAATGAATAAAATAGACAATTTAAATCAGTATGTAATGCGGAAAAGGGGTTTCGCACGGCTCCTTCTAATAGATGCGGCAAAATAAGTTTTTTTGCATACTAAAATATAATTATGATGATTACTTGGAGATGATTTACAGACTTCTCCCACGATGTGGGGGGGGGGGGGAGTCACCGGTGCGGACTGTCAAGCACCAAGCCGAGATCTTCATGACGTGTCGGCTTGGGTTTCCATTGTCGTGTTCTTGTCCTTTTTTCTATCACAAACCTTTTTAGTTGCATTTCACGACACACAGAGGATACCCACATCATATTCTACTCAGGGAACCACAGCATATAGAAGTGTGGTTGTTGAGGCAACCTGACCTTTGACTTAACCTAAAACTGACGTTGCATCATTGATTGTCGGTGATTGGGAGAATCAGTTATCATGTTTACAATTGTCACATTGAAAGGTCATGACTCATGATTGTGATTGATGGTGGCAGTGATGATAGTGGGATTTAGTATCCGTACTGATAGCAATGATTCCATGTGAGAGAACTCAAAACTCAGTCGCCATGTTATGAAACAGAGCACACTGTAATCAATCACGACTTAGGATGATTAATGATTGACAGTGATTGATGATGATTATCAGCGATGGTGATTATTGCTTTAAAGGCAGTACGTTATGGAAATCGTGTCTCTTTCATCATGTCTAGCACGCATAGCATTGCGAGAAAGTGATGAAGGAGTCAGCTTCCCTGCTCGGCCAGCGGGAAGGACTCCGCTCATTTCATTAACCCCTTTAAAGACAGTGATTGATAGCGGTAGTGATTATTGATCAGACGATTCCCGGCTTCAATAAGGCGTCAGTGTAAACTTCTCCACGAGGCCAATCACGTACTATCGTAATATTGGATACACAAGTGCACAATTTTACCACACCTGTGAGGCTGCGAGGCCATCTCTAATCTGCCGGTACCCGTTCTGCTCCATGAGGCTGCACACTTCCAATAAGTTCTATCTTTCCAATCGTATTCTTTGATGCGCTTTCAAAAGAACGTGTCTTATTGCCAGACTAAAATGCCTGTCACATTGATAATTATACATATCAGCTCGGAGCTTGGCTGCTGCTCTCACATAAATGCGGTAGGCGTAATTGAAACTAACGAAAATTGTCGAGGCGTTTAAGGGAGGAATGATTGTTGCAAGTACTTACCAAAAGAAGTTGACCATCTTTTATTCTCAACGAATCGTCAAAGAGCGGAACAGCTTGCCAGTGAACATCGTCGAAGCAAAGGTTGCAATAACTTTTGAAAAACTCTTTGACCGCCTACACGGTGACTCAAAATTCGACCTCAAACTAGAATAGATTATTAGTGATAGATGGTTAGGGATTAATTAGGCCCTGGCCTTCCATCCCCTTCATCAAAATTTAATAAAATTATTATCATTATCTCCTTTGGGTTTCGTTAAATATGCAGAGAAACCACAGCCAGAAAGGAGCAATATACGAGAGAAGAAGATGGGATGCAAATGATGTCTGAGAAAGGGAATGAAAATGTACCGAATAAATTGATGACCACACAACAGCAAAAGTAATAGTAACTGCTCCCAATAGATCCTATTAGATCCTATTAGATCAAGGGAACTACCGTGGCGCAGTGCATGTTCTTGCGCCGTGGGGTTCGTAGGAAACGACGGTTGGGTGGTACTCAGAAAGTTTCGCTGCAAACGCTTACCCACTGCGTAATCGAGACCTTTTAATCGCATCTCACGCTGCTAAACCAGGCCACGGTTTCTGGCAACGGCTCAATCTTAAAGGGGATGTGGTAGTTGTCAGCATGCCTTTGGATAAACGTCGGCACATGCATAGGGATGTAACGTCGGTATGTGCCTAGGACTTGTTGCACCTCAGTCTAGTTCGTGACAGGAAAGCTCTGCAGAATTTTTTCAGTTTTCAGCAGTAAGGAAAAAAATTACAAAGATAGTATAAACCAGCACTCATTCAAAAAGGGGCCTGTCTCACTAATGATAAGAACCGAGGTTTTACACACTTTGAACAGTTTGGATATGTTTCCATCTTTATTCCTGGTTTTGCCCTTCATTTGAAACTGTACCTCAACATATTTTGTTTATAGTTACAAGTCCAAATCAGCGTCAGCTGCTTCTAGGCTAAGTATCTATGTATGTCTATGTATGTATGCATGCATGCATGCATGTATGTATGTATGTATGTATGTATGTATGTATGTATGTATGTATGTATGTATGTATGTATGTATAGCTATGTATGTATGTATGTATGTATGTATGTATGTATGTATGTATGTATGTATGTATGGCTATGTATGGCTATGTATGGCTATGGTTGTATGGCTATGTAGGGCTATGTAGGGCAATGTAGGGCTATGTATGTATGTATGTATGTATGTATGTATGTATGTATGTATGTATGCATGTATGTATGGCTATGTATGGCTATGTATGGCTATGGTTGTATGGCTATGTAGGGCTATGTAGGGCAATGTAGGGCTATGTATGTATGTATGTATGTATGTATGTATGGATGTATGTATGTATGTATGTTTTTACGCGTGTATCAAAGCAAAAAGGAGTACAATTTCCTCGGGGACAGATGATTTTTATCGAAGCGAGATTAAATTCGCAGACGTGAAGACAGTTTAATAGAATACTTTTCACTTAACAGAAACTTGAAAAAGTTTCTCTCATTTGAATTGGCCTAATTGACCTTCCATGGGTGGTACATTGGCATGCTTGTTTACGACTGACGTCAAAGTCAAAGCTCTAAAAACCACAGCATGAAAAAATGAAAATTCCCACTAAGTTTACAAAAAAGCTGTAAAAATTTGATGGCTTTCTTCTAATTCTGCTTCAACTCACACACTGGAAAAGATCACTGCATTGGAGGCAAGAGAACAAACAAACTTCAACGACCTTGTGCTCTTTGTCTCTTTCATCTCAATAGCCACCTGTGAGCCAAAGATTTTCGGATCAATAAGCGGGTACTCTTGGTCCCATCTTTACTTTCCGCAATTGCTCTCAATGTGCTCGTTTGCACTCTATTTTGCGATCAGCTGCCCTCCATGCTACAACATCACTGGTACCAGTAAAATAATATGTATCAGGTCACTCCAATTGTCTATCTCTCATTCCTTTCCTTTTTCCTTTCATTAGATTCTCAATCCTCGCTTATTTCTTTCGATTCTGCTATAATTCCCAATTAATATTGACGATCTGGATCTTAATCCAAAAGACGTGGTTGGACATTGTTAAAACTACTGATAGCCGAGGAGTGTGCTTTGCTTCCTGGACCTGTCTGTCAAATCAACTTACAGCACAACCATAACGTAACATTAAACCCGTGTGCCCTTAGAGAGCCAAGTCTTCAGCACATAGCATTATCAGCAACAAAGTCTATTCCCTTTCAAAACAGGAACAAAAAATAAGGATACGTAGAGATTTTCGTAACTTAAGAAATAATTTAGTGTCAATGCAGAGTTAGTTACCCCCTTGTTATATCAGTCTCTCGATGTGAATTTCTGAACTGTTGCCGACTTGTGCAGCTTATGGAACGTCTTGCCTTCTTCTTGCTTTCCTGAATCTTACAACTTGCTATCTTTCAAATCCAAGATCAATAAACTTGATCTGATCTCTCTCTCCTCTTAGCCTTTTGCTTTCTTCTTTCTTCCCATGTTGAGGCTTTGTATAGGCCGCCATGGCCTTTCCCCAAAATAACTCACCAAAAAAAAGAGGATTTTCCAAGCTCAGTCGCGTCCGTTGTGAAATGGAATTCGATTGAGCCTTTATCAAGGAATCCCTACCTAGAGCTCTTCAACAGAAGGGATAATGCTCTGCAATAGCATCAATTGAATCGGACGACGTTACTTATTGGTATATCAAAAAGTTACCATAAAATGAAATCAGGAAACAGCGAAAGGCATCAAGAGTTAACATCAAAGAGCAGCATGCAAAGTTACAATTCTTTCACTGAAATTGTGCCAAACTGGGTGTTTAAAGGAGAATCACTGACCTCCCCTGAGAGCATACTACAGATCAGACTCCAAGCCATGCCTTCATACCCAAATACGGTTGCTGCATGTTATCAAGTCAAAATCGAGTTTCGACAAGTCAAGTCAGTTTCTAGCTAGCAATGTAGCGCTTTCTCTGCACTACATGAAAAACCTAGTCAAGCAATAACGATAATCTACCAGTGACTTTGAGATGACAGCAGCAAATACATTTCACCTGGATGTATGTCAGCTCTGTTGCCAAGAGGCTTGTAACACTGCGAGGGGATTCTACCTTCATATCATTCGCGTGGGACCACGGCTGAAATTTTGAGCCAGAACTACACGGTTTTCCCTCATTGAACCATACCCTCCTTATCTCCTGGCTACCAGGACGTAGAAGCCAGGTCTGATGGCCAAATCAACTGCATTTCCCAGTCTTTGGGCTACAGAGAACTAGCTACTGTGCTGGTTCTCCGATCAAATGCTCAATTGGAGCTATTTCACACGCTACTCGTTGCCTCCACCAACTTCGTTTAATCGACTAATGACTTCATTAACATTTGCATTCGAATATGTACATCATTGCTTTTTCTGATCGTGTGCAGTTACCATAGGAACCGTATCATCTACGCTGATGTAATGGAAAGAAGGATTTGAGGGGATTAGCCAAAAACGCCATTCATATGGCAAATCAACTAGCAACAATCGCCTGGGGATGTCCGCGAGGGACCAATCACTCGTAAAATATTGAACAGAATTTCTATGATGTAGAATTATGGTAGTCACCTAAACGTCGAGCCTGCTTGGAGTCATGTCAACTTCAATTTTGCTATATATTGAACTTTGCTTTCTCGTGGAGACATACCGGTTTTTATTTCAGCTTTGCTTTAGATGGATGCTCGGTTTGAGCGACCCCTTTGCAAAATTCAGCAAAAATCTGACGTTGAACTTTGCCTACTGCATCTACACCGGGATGGAGAAGCCTCTTGCTGAATATAATAGCTAAATCAAGGCAATTAAACTGCCGATGTAATGCAATCTCTCGCGCGATCGATATGAAGCGCGCTACAAGTGGAAGTTGCCTAACGGTGCTTTCCGATACAAAATGCGTGACCCCGAAATGAGGAGCTGAATTGCCTTCAAAATTCCTTCCTTCGTTATCTGGAGTCGGTAATCTTGTACAGAATTGAAAGACAACGCAGGAGCCAATTATTTGCAGACGGTAACAAAAGTGTCATGGTTCAAGGAATTGAATTGCCTTACCCACTCAAACGCACGACAAGTCCAGCGGGAAGGCTGATTTCCACGAGTGGCAGAATCGATTTCTATACACCTCACTAAAGTGCGTTGGCTTTTGGCTAAAATTCGCTTCAAATCTCAAGAAGTGCTCTTGAGTTTCGTTAAATCAAGCAAGCTGTATTGAAACGAGCTACTTCCCCCGCGGACTTCTCCGCGTAATCATAATATCATAGTACCCCGACAGGCCAGTGGCAGCCTAATAGCTAGAGAGTTTTTTTGGGCTTGTTCGCCTTGATTAACTGCTTTGGTTCAATGGGTGAATGAATTGTGAAAAAAGCTTGCATGCAGCTACACCTGGGTTGCTACATCAAAATCTAGCATGTGAGAAGGGGTCAAACTTGGTATGACCAACGCGGAAGGCTAGTTCGCAACAAAAGCTGGCTCGAAACGAAAACGATTTGCCGCGCGATCATCAACTTTCATAGTAAAAAGTCCTCGCATGCTTTTACTTCGCTCAACTATCAGCTTTTTGTCCTCCAAATTAGCCTATTATAGCCGAGGATAAAAAAGCAACGTATTCCCATTGTTATTCGGGGCAACAAGAGGGTACATACGCACCTGGTGCTGTAGCAGTGTAATAGTGAGCGATGTACAAATTCATTGCCTACGGAGTTTGATATCGAAAATATCTTGTGCGAGTTTCCATTCTACGTCTGGATTCATACCTTGGTTAAGCTCCGCCAGCGTAGAGATTTTTCGCACCTGAAAATATCATGATCACCTGTGAGAGGACAAGTTCTTTTTCACTTCCTTATGGGCATGAGGTAAGGAGAGAAGTTTCTGAGAATTAATTCTCCCAGAATGAGAAATCATTTGAGATTTTCATGGCTATATTTACCAGAGAATGAATGGGAACCGAGACCACGCGGCCGTCGTAATCTTAGTGTCATTTAAAAATAGGGGAAACTTTCAGTTCTCGTTTACACGTGCTCATTTCACATTGCGATACGCTGCTCAGCCGTTAGTCCGAACAGCAAATGCGATTGGTCGGCCATGTCCACGTGGTACCAGTTTCCTAATGCACCTGTTACAATCGTTGCTTTATTTTCTAGATTCTCATATATACGGGTACCCTTGCCACCAACAAGTCACATTTCACGAAGCGAGGGTAGAAGAGCACCAGCAGATGACCAGTGATCTTGATGCCGTGCTAGAGAAACAAGACGCAGAGAAGACTAGAGGGAACACCTGTGAAGACCCGATATCAACATTACCTGAAGACAAGAAGAGGCATAATACTCCACCAAACTTACTTTCCAACTCACCAGCAGTTCCTGCAAACACAGTACAAGTTAGAGATATGACAATGTTCATAAACCACACATCAGAGTCCCAAGGGCTAGGCCCATCAAAGTCAAGCAACGCGCTATACCTTAAGAGTGAAGGAAGATTGCTTCGCCCCGACGATGCTCTTTTCGACGATGAAGATGACGAGAAAGAGAAAACGTTCTTCGACCTTACGTCTGTTTCTGCATCGGGCAGTCTCAATGGACTCAGCAATATACTCAACGGCTCGCAAAATGGCACCGCAAATTCGTACAACAACATAGCATATTCCGGTACTAGCGCAACATGGAACAGCCTTATTACTGGCTATCCTGGAAACACGACTAACGGAACGACAACCAGCAACATGGGTGGCCTCAACCTTGGCACAACGCTTAGCAACTTGGAAATGGCCTTCCCGAGCTTCCATGGCGGGGCGACGTACAAGGATAGCAGCTTTCCCTTCAAAGACCAACATCACTTTGGGGAGCACAGCCCTTCATCTTCGACGTCAGGAACTCCAGTTCATGCAAATTCTCCACCCCAGAAGCCAACTTCTCTTCCTCCGCTCAATCTAGACACTGCATCGCCAACGAAACGAAGCGACAAAGCTTCGCCGAGCGCCATGTTAACACCGCTCACGCCTTTAAGTCATGTATCCGGACTGGGAAGCTTCGCAACTGAGAGTTTCTACACGAGAGAGAGCAAGACAAGCCCGCAAGCTCCGATGAACAACGCAAGTGCATCGTACGGATTCAACACAATCCCAAGTGCGTTTACAAGCAGTACGAACGACTTGACGACATCCACGGCCAGCATGCGAAATTCCATGTACACTGACGCTGGTCTCCGCTACACCCAGAGCACAAACTCCGACTTCTCGCCTCAACAGCAAATGGATCTGCTTGCCAATTCAGCGATGTTTCTACAGCCAAGAGGTGTCAGCAGTCCCGGGATAAACCCCTACTTGAAAGGGAATTACTACCAGAACAGTGGAAGCATGTATGCGGGGAGCAATGGCGTTGTTAACGGGGGCAATATGAACTCGATGTCGATGTTCAATCAAGAACAGAACATGAACATGGGGATGGGGATGGGAATGCTGCAATCAAACAGTCCGTCACAGAGTCAAGACATGAACATGAACGGCTCGCACAATCAACAGATCTTGCAAGAGAAAATCAAAAATGGCTGCAACGAAGACATTGTAAACGACTTGAATTCGAAAAAGGTTGGTAATAAAGGCTATTTATGTGAACTTTGCGGAAAGCTATACACCCGAAAATACGGCTTGAAAATCCACATGCGAATCCATACTGGATACAAGCCGCTACGTTGTAAATACTGCCAGAAGCGGTTCGGGGACCCCAGCAATATGGCGAAACACATAAGACTGCATGCAGTAGGGGACACACCGTACAAATGCCAGTTCTGCGGCAAGGTTCTGGTACGAAGAAGAGATCTGGACAGACACATCAAATCAAGACATCCCAATGGACAGTAATCTAGATTACTCAATTTAATTATTTGCGTAGAGTTTTAACGGGATATTCCGTGGCGTCCCCGGCGTTGGCGATAAGCGTCGCCCAAAAGCCTTACTAGTCCTCGGAACGATGGCTGTCCGACACAGGAGAGGATGGCTTGTCGTGCCATGAAATGCATCAATTGTCAGTTTTAGAGGGGAAACAGGGGAACAGATATTTCTTGTATATATAGATACATTCGTTGTAAATATTATATTTAATTGTATTTTATCTGGGCCTTTTTGCGAAATAGCTGAAGTCAAATAAGCAAGGCATGATCATGCGATTGGATTAGCGAGACCAACTCTGATAGATTTGATAAGCAAACCCGTCCGAAGTCTACTTTGCTAACGTGGCTGGATACATTTTTGCACCGCGTTTGTTTGCGATTGCAAAGAACTAGGCTTTACCCGAAATTCCCGTCTCGCACGCAGTAACTACCCTTGTGACATTCAAGAGGAGAACATTCGCTCACCTTAAACGCTAGAATTCAGTCGCAACTTGAATCCCGCCCTTTAAAATACCCAGAAACGCCGGATAGATAGGCGAGACAGGGAAACTGAATTCGAAATAAAGGCCGAAGTTTTGTCTCAAGGAAAACGAGAGTTGAGTTTGCAAAACTCCAATTTACGAAATTTGACCGGTCACAGCTCGAGACCCTATTCTCACTAGCTACAGAATTTTAGCAAGCATACATCATTGAAATATTTTTATTTTAAAAAATTGGGTACATAGTAATTATTCTAGACCGCTAATATATATATACACAGAAAAACATATATATATATATATAGATATATATATATATAAGTATAAAGATATATTGAATATGTTGCCATAATGATGAATATATTGCCTTTTTCTATCCGCTCTATACAGCTGCTTAAGCAAGGTTTAATGTGTTATTGACTTCATCGGGACGATTTTAACCAATTAAGCTGAGGGTTTTCATTGCAGAAGATGTGAAAAATAGATTCTTAGCGACATTTACATCGACAGCAAAGTATTAAGGTGACGCCCATGTGGTGACACGTTAGCAGTAAATCAATTTCAATAAGCTCCGTGTATTTCCGTCGCACAACCATCGAGTAAATTGTATCCGAGCAGCATTCTCGTGCATGGCTCAATAACGAATGGAGAAGCATAGGTAGATCCGTACAGAACACAACCAGCACTCTGCCGTTGCTATATGAGCAGAAGCAGAAATTCAGTCAATATCGGGCCTCGCTTGATGCCAGTTGGTGAAGTATTCCAATCTGGCTACAACTCTCCCGAGCAAGTCCATCTCCGTGTATAGAAAAGTCTAGCATTCCCTATAAGAGATCTAGATCACTCGCAAAAGACAGGCGAAAACGGATGATTGAATAACAGCGGGCAACTTACAAGAATTTAATATTTTTATTACAAGGCGAAAGCTCAATGCAAGGCAAGGAAGGCAAGTTGGAAACTTCCCTATTCGATATCGGCAAAAGAGAATAAATAAGAACCATGGAAAAATGCCTATCGAGTTTTCGATTGCCAGGCGAAAAATTCCACCACACAAAACACAATCGACAAACACTATATGTAAAAGCAACAAATAGACAAAGAGGAAATGCTTTCGATAACGGAAGACGAAATCATGGAAATACGATTGGGATATTCTTAGTTCTAAGCATAGTTGATGACTTTCAATCAGTCTGAAAATATGTACACAGTAACGACTAACTTTGTGTACATCGCAGGGTGAATACCTTGGAGTACAACGCAAACTTAGCAAGACAACTTTGGATACTACGAACGAAATCAAGCCTATGACAAATTACATTCAAAAGAGCGGAAAAATATTGCCCTCTATCTTAAAACACAAACACAAACACATTGAAGACACTCTGGGAGCATTAGGTTAGTCCAGCAACACTTATAAACGCTAGACTACATACTTCAATGAATACTTTGCAGACTATTAATACCGCACTCACGACCAAAACCGAGAACGCCGCTAGCAACAGGAGTACTCGGGAAAGTATTGCAGAAGAAGCTTGCGACCAAAACCATAACTAAACAGCTACAGAGAGTGCATGGGTTCCACGGAAGATATAATGTGTAGCTGAAGGACAATAACAAATAAAACTTTAGAAAAATATGCAGCTACTTAACAGTCCATCTGACAGTTTGACAGAAGAAATAAAGGGATATGGGGCTTTTAGCGACAAAATTATGCTGTCACATAGGCTTTTCTTTGTCCGGCAAAGGACGGTTGATAAAGCCCTGCAATAGTGCTTGCGCCAACGACTCAAGCGTGCCTAGCTAAGCTGTATCAGATGGGCGTTGGCTACTGCTCTTGGACAACGGAGAGGATCTAAGATTAAGCGTTTGCATCTGAAGTGTCAAAAGTTAAGAAATATTAGAGGGATCATCGGTTTTTTTAAGAAATTGAACAGTAGATAACAGGTAACGAGTAGGTATAGTACCAGTAAGGCAGCGAAAGACTAAGATTTCTTTTCACTTCTTGAAGCACAGGGGAAACCACGATGCAGGTAAGTGATTAATTATAAACGATAGGAAAGGAAGGTTGTTTCGAAAACCCATCTCAATGCAACCACCATAAATATCGGTGATCCCAAAGTTGTATACACGTGAGCTGGAACGGAGAGGAAAATGCAGCGCGTGACGTAAGAAACCGTATAAATACCAAGAAGCACGAAATTACCATGGGGCTTTAACAACAGATTCCTCTCTGCCATTGTCGTGTCGCTACAACTCTTTTACCTATTCAGCAGTTAAAATCGAGCTCAAGAGCATGCTCCCAACGGCCACGTCAAACGATCCAATATTCCGCCCTACAATGAACCCAACATTTCATTTTACATTTGATGAGTTTCAGTGCAGGGGCCGTAAACGATCCAAAATTTCGCCCTACAATGAACCCAAAATTTTACTTCATATTTGATGAGTTTCAGTGCAGGGGCCGTCACCAACATTTCGCCCTACAATGAACCCACATTTTATTTCATATTTGATGAGTTTCAGTGCAGGGGCCGTAAACGATCCAAAATTTCGCCCTACAATGAACCCAAAATTTTACTTCATATTTGATGAGTTTCAGTGCAGGGGCCGTCACCAACATTTCGCCCTACAATGAACCCACATTTTATTTCATATTTGATGAGTTTCAGTGCAGGGGCCGTCAAACGCTCCAAAATTTCGCCCTACAATGAACCCAAAATTTTACTTCATATTTGATGAGTTTCAGTGCAGGGGCCGTCACCAACATTTCGCCCTACAATGAACCCACATTTTATTTCA
This sequence comes from Pseudorhiza aurosa, assembly GCA_964026355.1. NCBI lineage: Eukaryota > Metazoa > Cnidaria > Scyphozoa > Rhizostomeae > Lychnorhizidae > Pseudorhiza > Pseudorhiza aurosa. The sequence continues at coordinate 4,261,175 of OZ032126.1, forward strand.
TATTTGATGAGTTTCAGTGCAGGGGCCGTCAAACGCTCCAAAATTTCGCCCTACAATGAACCCAAAATTTTACTTCATATTTGATGAGTTTCAGTGCAGGGGCCGTCACCAACATTTCGCCCTACAATGAACCCACATTTTATTTCATATTTGATGAGTTTCAGTGCAGGGGCCGTCAAACGCTCCAAAATTTCGCCCTACAATGAACCCAAAATTTTACTTCATATTTGATGAGTTTCAGTGCAGGGGCCGTCACCAACATTTCGCCCTACAATGAACCCACATTTTATTTCATATTTGATGAGTTTCAGTGCAGGGGCCGTAAACGATTAAAAATTTCGCCCTACAATGAACCCAAAATTTTACTTCATATTTGATGAGTTTCAGTGCAGGGGCCGTCACCAACATTTCGCCCTACAATGAACCCACATTTTATTTCATATTTGATGAGTTTCAGTGCAGGGGCCGTAAACGATCCAAAATTTCGCCCTACAATGAACCCAACATTTTACTTCATATTTGATGAGTTTCAGTGCAGGGGCCGTCACCAACATTTCGCCCTACAATGAACCCACATTTTATTTCATATTTGATGAGTTTCAGTGCAGGGGCCGTAAACGATCCAAAATTTCGCCCTACAATGAACCCAAAATTTTACTTCATATTTGATGAGTTTCAGTGCAGGGGCCGTCACCAACATTTCGCCCTACAATGAACCCACATTTTATTTCATATTTGATGAGTTTCAGTGCAGGGGCCGTAAACGATCCAAAATTTCGCCCTACAATGAACCCAACATTTTACTTCATATTTGATGAGTTTCAGTGCAGGGGCCGTCACCAACATTTCGCCCTACAATGAACCCACATTTTATTTCATATTTGATAAGTTTCAGTGCAGGGGCCGTAAACGATCCAAAATTTCGCCCTACAATGAACCCAAAATTTTACTTCATATTTGATGAGTTTCAGTGCAGGGGCCGTCACCAACATTTCGCCCTACAATGAACCCACATTTTATTTCATATTTGATGAGTTTCAGTGCAGGGGCCGTAAACGATCCAAAATTTCGCCCTACAATGAACCCAAAATTTTACTTCATATTTGATGAGTTTCAGTGCAGGGGCCGTCACCAACATTTCGCCCTACAATGAACCCACATTTTATTTCATATTTGATGAGTTTCAGTGCAGGGGCCGTAAACGATCCAAAATTTCGCCCTACAATGAACCCAAAATTTTACTTCATATTTGATGAGTTTCAGTGCAGGGGCCGTCACCAACATTTCGCCCTACAATGAACCCACATTTTATTTCATATTTGATGAGGTTCAGTGCAGGGGCCGTCAAACGCTCCAAAACCCAACATTTTGTTTTATATTTGATAACATTCAGTGTGCGGGGTGGTCAAACGATTCAAAATTTCACTGGACAAGGACTTTCAGTGATTGTTGGGTGAAGTGTTGGATCGTTTGACCAGGGCTTAATATCGACAGAAGTCCTTAGGAGTTAATGGCAAAAATGGAAACAAAGAAGGAAACGAGGCTAGAAGAGGCTGAAAATACTTTATCCCCAGTGTATTTTTTCGATTTATTTTCATTCTGTAAGGGCAAATGGCGGGCACATTCAAGTGGGGAATAATTCCACCTACCTACCTACCTACCTACCTACCTACCTACCTACCTACCTATCTATCTATCTATCTATCTATCTATCTATCTATCTATCTATCTATCTATCTATTTATCTATAATTTCATTGATCTTCTTCCTTCCTTCTGGATTTTTCCCAACTTGAGTGTGGTCGCTGGTGCGAATAAGCGTCTATATCATGAATAAGGGAGTCATTTTTTTCATAATGGTGAGAAAAGGTCCGACCTCAGGAGAAATTGATGTAGGTATGTGGCATGAATGCTAAATAGCTTGCAGCAAAATGCTCACTTTAAGGATGTTAAGAAACTGCACCCAGAGAAGCAAGGCCACTCTACGACTCACGATCCAACGACTGGAAAACTGTTATTGTATGCAAAAAGATATAATACATCTATAAGTGAATTGAAAAGTCTTGCCTGTTTGCCGTCGGTTTAAGAACTTAATGAGGAAAACATCAAAACTTCATGTTTAAAAGTTTCTCGAGCGGTAAGGCGTCCTACAAACTAAAAACAACTACCATGGGAACATTCCAACTTAGCCCGACTCAGAGCAAACGTAAAAGTAAAGAATAGTGCTTATGTCAAGAATCAATCTAGAGAAAAAAGAATCCCTCTAGATGACGCCTTAGACACCCTTAAAGCTGCTTATGATACGAACAAACAAACATACATAGAGAATAAGATCCGTGAAATTGAAACAGCTCACATTACAAGGAAACCTAAACTAGCATGGGCCACAGAAAATGAAGTGGCAAACCGCAAAAAATCTCGTGCTGCAAGGCCATCTGGTGATAATCCGTCTGAAAGAATCAAGCTATGGGAGGAACATTTTAAAAATCTTCTGGGTAGACCTGCATCTCTACCACCACATCCAAAAGATATTGATACAATCATCTCGGAAACTTCACCGATTCCTGTCCACGAGTCTACAATGGAAGAGCTAACTTCAGCGATAAGGAGCACTTCGTCGGGCAAGGCCCCTGGACTGGATAACATCCCTGCAGAAGTCTGGAAGTCTGGGGCACTTTTAGAGCATCTACTAAACGTTTGCAACAAAGTCTTCAATTCAGGAGAGGCACCAAATGTCTGGCGCAAAGCAGCTATTTTACTTATACCAAAGAAAGGAGATGTTACCAACAGGTAAAACTACAAAAGGATAACTTTGATTCCCACCGCAACAAAATTTGCAACAAAATGCTGCACAACTGGATCAAACCAAATTTGGAGAAAATTTTCCGTATGAACCAAAATGGTTTAAGAGAGGGCAAGTCCACGATCGGTCAAATTTTAGCTCTAAGACGAATCATTGAAGAAGCTCAAATTAACCACATACCAGCAGTCTTAGATTTCGTGGACTTCCGCAAAGCGTTTGATTCTGTGAGCAGAGAAAGGCTATTTGACATTCTAGCAGCATACGGTGTCCCACAGGAAATAATCAAAGCTATAAGAGCAGCATACACCAACACTACTGCTCAAGTAATCACTGAAGATGGTAATACCGAATTTTTTTCCATTGAGGCTGGGGTATTACAAGGTGACACTTATTTATTCATCATCGTCATCGATTATGTGATGCGAGCCTCTACTAAAAACTGAGGAAATCTTGGCCTCACAATAACACAGAGATTAAGTCGAAGATTTCCAGCAACATATATCACGGATACTGATTTCGCAGTCGACATCGCCCTTCTCTCCGACAGCATTGAAGACGCACAATGTTTGCTTTCTTTAGTCATTAAAACAGCAAAAGAGGTCGGTCTCAGCATAAACGAGGATAACACCGAGTACTTGTCTTACAACGCACCGAATCAAAGAAACGACACGACTCTTGCTAATGAAAAGCCACTCAAAAAGTGAACGATTTCAAATATTTGGGCTCTTGGGTGGACAATTCAGAAAAAGACACGAAGACGAAAAAGCACAAGTTTAGGCAGCAATAAGAAAACTTGACAACATGTGGAAATCCGACTTACCACGAAAATTAAAAATCAATTTCTTTCGCTCAACAGTAGAAAGTATTTTGTTATACGGAGCTGAAACATGGACCATGTCCACTATACCACGTTATTGGGATACCCCCGTTGGCAGTGAATAGAACAGACTAGTATATATATCTATATATACATTTCTTGAAGGCTTTACTAGCCCAAGTCTGTTTCTATCGACTCTGGCAAGAGTCTCTCTAGATGAATTATTGTACACCACTCGCGACATATGAGGAAATAAGTAGCGGATAGAATTGATCTAATTGATCCACTGCATAGATCGCAGTTGGCACCTTGGTTCTAAAAAGCAGCATGCCAAACACCTTAATAATCTTAGCTTCGCAAGACCATTTCTAATATATATCATAATGCATATAATTATAATGCATATAATTATAATGCATATAATTATAATATATATAATATATCGAGTGCTCTATTCATGCTAAACCAAACAGACTAGTTCGGATCTTCCTCCCTCACCCGTTCTAAATTAACAGGGGAGAGGGATCGGGAATTCATTCCATCAATAATGAGGGGGTTAGAAAGCTTAGGAAAGAGGCTGAATATATGAGAGCTTTCAGCCCATTTGTAATGCAAGCCGGGATGACATTTGAATCGATTAGATAGATAATTTGAATCGATTAGATACAAGTGTTCGGCTCAATCCCTGCAAATATTAACATTTTGTGCATGTTCAATCCACTGCGCATGCTCCTGAAATCTCGATACGGAAAAAAATTTATCTTGCAATGAAGTGGAACTTTTCAGTCCGTTCCATCAAGATGAAAATTGCAGCCCATTTATTAAAAGCGGCGAAAGCCACAACCAAGTTGAAACCTCTCATGTGACCGGCAAGGAACTGAGCACAAACAGTGTTGGAGTTTGGCACACATGAAAGCAGAGAAGTGTAGTTAGGTCCATATCAATGCAGGTGTTTACGAATTGTCTAAAGCAAAAGCCATGATTCTTTAAAACTTCTTATTTATGAAAATTTCAAATAAAAATAACAATAATGATAATAATATTGCGAGAATTTATGCAGGACAAGCTATCAGCATAACGACAATGCTGTTACCTTTAGGGTCCTGTCATGAAAGTAAAAGGAAATGAACTATATTGCGACATTACGTGTTTTGAGTAAATATATCTACAGACAGTCTGTATTAAGATGGTAACATTGAATTTTCAACAGCCCAGCTACCCAATGAGACCAGCATCACTGTGTGATGAATCGAGATCTCATCTTTGCCAACCCATGAGCCTAACAGACCTAGCCTAATAGTTTGCACGTGCTGATGCGACGACAGCAATGCATGATGTATGTGGGGCAATGACAGAACGTCTGGTGACACTTTATTTTCATATTCCATCATACGGAGTTACGAATTCAAGGGACTCCGCTTTCATGGCACATTCATAAGGGGGATTCCACTGGGAAAACCTAGGGTGATTCACCCGGGCATTCATACAGTAGCATGATGAAACGTTTTCCGTTTAACTAGGGAGTTTAAACACGCGAGGGAACTAGAATTTACGAAACGCAAATATTTAGAGTCGTATCTGTCAAGCAATTCTGCAAAACCAAGCTTGCTTGATAAAGATCTAGACATATCAATAATTAAGAACGCCGGTTAACATCTTAAATGGCCTGGCATCCGCGATAAGCATTGTCAAAATATGCGATTCGCGAATGAATAAATCCACAAACAAAACACTTCTTCATGATGGGAACAAAGTTCATTACCAGCTAATTTGCCATGCCGACTTCCTGCAATCGTCTGCCATCTTCGTCATCGTCGTAATTGTATGTGATTGATATTTCAGTCGATATAGGCATCGTCTTTATCCTTCAAAAACGATGAAACCTGATTTGTTGAGAAATGGAAACATTAAAACAATGCAAATCAAGATCATGATGATCACTATGATTCATAATATCCTGATCGCTACAATTAATACCATGATGATCACTGTAGCAGACATAATGACAATTACTATGATCAACATAATAATGATCACTATAATCAACATCATAATGATTCATTTAATGAATATAAAATAATCACCATAATTGACATCATGACAATCACTATGATCAACATCATGATGATCACTATGATCAACATCTTAATGATAACTATAATCAACATCGTAATGATCCCTTTGATAAATATCATGAAAGTCATTTATAATTGGCATCATGATGATCACTATGATCAACATAACCACCAGTGACCAACATATAAGTCAATGCAGTTTAACATAACATTCTGCCCAATTGTTGTTGCTGGCTCAACTTCTATTACAATGTGTGCTATAAAACATAAGAAAATTTGACAATAACCGTGCCACATTAAAGAGAAAGTGAAGAAGTATCAAGACTTGCTCCTATTAAGTGGGCCAAAATCAAGGGCAACAAATCAGCAACACCAAAATGGAAGTAAGACGGTAGGAATCACTTCTTTCAGTAAAAAAGCTGGAAAATGCATTTCTGAACAGGAGAAAATACTTTGAAATCATACGTCTGTATCTACTTCCTTGTTTTTCCCGACTGATTTTTTCAATTTTAGCTCAATTCTGAAAGGAAAAAAAGGGAATCGTATGTCATAAGCACATATAGAACAAGCAATGGCTAAGCTTTATTGGTTAAAAATGGTGCTGTTATAAGAATTTGCGCACTGATATATGGACAGCAATTACCTATGTGACGAGTTTCCTTGGAATAAATGGTAGTTCATAATTGGGGTAGATTGTGGGTAGAAGGGGCGGCAAAGAAGCTCCGTGAGAACAGGCTGATGTGCTTTGGCCATGTGAAATTGAGGAAGGGCAAACATGTGGGCAGGCTGGTGCAGAGATTTCAAACGGGAGTGAGGAGGAAAGGACGCCCAAGGAGGAGATCGGCAGACTATTTTAAGGGTCAACTGCACCTCAGAATTTATGGCTGAATTTGTGAGGATTTGGCTTACTAAGGCCTGTGCAAAGCTTCATTTGAATGGCAGCAACTTCTGCATCATGCGTTCCATGTATAGGTTTCTAGGTTGTTTTAATCGCATCCTAAGGGTTGACCAAGGCAAACAGAATGAAGCAAACTAAAGGAAGTAAACTGAATTAGGCAAACTAAACAAGACAGGCTCACTCATAATAATAATAATAATAATAATAATAATAATATCAATCATTTTAGGACGGTAACCCATTCAGAAGTGCTGGTTTACAAGGGGCCATCCATAAATGCTGAGAATACAAGTGAATAAGACTCACCTATGACGAGAGCCCTTTTTACGTTTGTGTCCAGCTGTAATGAAAATTCACAGTTTAAATCCATCAATTTGATAGAATATAAACATATGGTACTAACTAGATTTCAACAGATTTGCCCTTGAAGGAATATCAATGATGGTCTGAACACCTGCTTTTCTCAACTCTCTCTCTCAACACAAAAGCACTGTTATGACAAAGGCATCTTTGCACTTCGTAATACAAATAGCTTCATATTAAAACACTTGGGCTGAAAATGTAAAAGATCATGAAAAAACTGTTGCATATAAACTTCTGGGCATAGCATTTACCACCCTGCCATCAAAAGGCATCTACTTACACCGTATCTTTCCGGACTGTGCTGGTTGCGGCAATATATTTGTATCTGACATTGCCTGTTCACCTAAAAATATTAAACCCATAACAAATTAATTTGATGGGAGAGGCTGAAGATGCGCTACTCTCCAAAGAATCCCATTTATTTGATGGATGGCTTTTTCCTTGAAATAAGCAATTGTTCATTGTTTCTTAAAGGCATATTTGGCTCAGTTCTACTGAATCCTCTTTTTTGAGAAAAATTGGGATAATATCCCAGGCGTAGTGATTAAGCATGCGGACTCATAACACAGGGGTTGTTAGTTTGATTCCTCCATGTGTCACTTTTAAAACGCCATTGGTTGGGAAGGCAATGGGAAACCACCTCATGGATTCCACTTCCCTAGAAAAAACTCAGAGCCCTATCTCTGGTTTCTGCTAGGCTCAAAATTGAGTATGCAACGCAGTTAACCAATTTGGACAACATCCCAGTAACTGCAAAAATAAGAATTGACAAGTCATTGTTGCTTGAAATTTGCACACATTCATTATTCATTATTCTTCATACTTTATATCATGCATCCAAAGATAAAACTTAAGGCACTGAGAAGCCATGCTTATTGGACAGTGCCCTGGTCCTTTCTCATACTGTCTCACTATCGCTAGGCCTGGAATTACATAGAGATTACAACTCAGATCATTTTAAGTCAAAAATGTGTCCTAAGTGGTGAACTAGTCACCAACCATTAGATGTGTGAACAAACTCCGTAATGGGCAATCCGTACACCATATACATGCAGAGTGTAATTTTAGAAAACGAGTTCAAGAAGTGACCAGTTCAAAACAGCCTTTGCTTAAAACATTCACAGAGTTAAAAGGAGATCAAATTACTCAAAACACAGGTTTGACTTCAAATCAAATTAGGCCATTTTCTGTGGTATACTTGATCTAGACTTTAAAAGAAATCAGCAAAAACTGGCCTTGGTTCAATTCATAAGTTGAGCTTATCATTTTATGAAAAAAAACTACTAATGAAGAATAAATGGTGCTGCTGTTTCAAGAATCTCCAAATTTTAAATTGCTCAGAAATCTCCAAATTATCTATAGCTCATACAACTTCCTACACCTATTCCATCAAGATAAATCTTACAAGACTTTGAGCCTGTCTAATTGGAGTGATTGATATGCCTGTCTTTGGGTTGCTGAAAAGCAAAAACTGCTTACGCTTTTCTTGCTGTGGTTCTCCAAGGCCCATGCTAGCAACTGCCTACAATGCAATCAATACTGGGATGAGTCATAGCTTCTATTAGAGCACAGTGACATTGGCTCTATATCTGGTTCCAATTGGACATAAGAAAATGACCTATCTTATATCAATGTGCATCTTTCTTGAAAAAACGATAGTAAAAGAATTATATCCTTAGACTGACTGCAGACGAAGAAAGCAAAATGAGAGGCAAGTTAGGAGTGAAGATGTCTCAGAGAACTTACAATGAGCTGTTATAGTGACTCAGCTTTCTTACCCTCATATTTTCTATTTATGCAGCCATTGCCATTTTTGCTTAACTATGCAATTCTATTCATTCAATCCATTGTTATTTCCTGTCCTTCTTTCCATCAACTCATCTATTCATCTACTTGCGTCCTTACCAACGCTTCCACTCCTATTCTAAATTGATGAATATGGTAATTTTAGCTCTTTGTTATTTGTCTATATAAACATGCATTTTATTTCAATAAGTCAGTTAGTCAGTCATTCAAACACAACAATGTTAATTGCCATCTCTCTGACTCCGTATTCTCTGCACGTTAAATAAGACTACAAGGCAAGAATCGTCCATGTGGGTTGAATCAAACAGCAGCTTTTAAGGACCAGTTTCATGCGCACACCTTGAAACTGGTGATTCCTAAACTGTGCTTCAGAGTTTATCAAAAAGGAAAATGAAAAGAGACAAAAATTTTGTGTCTGCTTCATATCTTCTGCTACTCTCTTAAAGTTGTTTCATTTTGGGGAAAAGCCATGGTGTCCTATACAACGCCTCACAGAAGGGAAAAAGAAAAAAGGCTACTAGAAGGGGGAGACAAAATCAAATTTATTGACGTAAGATTTAAAAGAAGACTAGTCATAAGATTCCGCAACAAAAGAAGAAGGCAAGATGTCCGTAGACTGTTAGTTCTTTGAATGAGTCACAATGTTAAGAATTGCTTAAGAGAAAGGATTGTTTTCATCAAAATTTTGTTACTGTAAAAGACAAGTGCATAGTTGATGATGATGTTACACATGAAACTATTCACAATGGTGCAATAAACTCTTGGATCTGTGGTCTACCATGTAAATTTAGATACGATAATGAGTAGTCATGGCCAATGTAGTTAAAATAGAAAGCAAGCACTTACTGCATATGAAGTAATTGAAGATTTTGAGAACAACCTCTCAGATTCCTTAAATTTTCTGTTTCTCTTTTCAACCTTTTGGTTTGGTCCAGCCCTGTAAAAAATAACACAAAATGCATGAAGCACTAATCACCTTGCCTAAACAGCCTAAACAGCCTAAACGGGACTTGAAGCAAAAATGCACCTAACTTTGTATACAAATCAAAGACTTTGCAGAAAGCTTCCATATCAAACTCAATCGTATAAAACCAAGTCCTATTTGATAAAGGGAAAGACATCTACTACAACATAGCAGACCTGACAGGTGATGCTGCAGAGATATCGTGTTGTTATTAGAACAGTTCGGTTTTATCCATTGAGTCCTTATGTCTTATTTACAGTGTAAACAACTCACCGGCTTGTGAGCAGCCTGTCCCATCCTCTGATTATATTTCCATACAGTTGTGTGTCTTCCAAATAGCTTCCTTCAAAAGCATATATCTGTCTCTCAAGATTCGCAAGATTTTCCTTATTGAGAAAAAGAATAGTTATCAAACATAGTTTGAAACATAGCAAAGCAATGCAAAAAAATCAATCAAAACCTTGAGATAACTTGTCCACAGTAACCTAGGTATCTTGACTTACAAATGCTGAATCCCTGTAGCTGAGTCAGAACTTCACATCCATGAGCAATTCTGCCAAACAAAATTTCTCATACTGCCTTGGTTGATCGAATAATGGTGAGAATTCAACGGGCTTGGGCGAGCTTAGAGGCTCAGAAAGAATCCAGAAACCAACAATTTTTGCTTCTGCCCATATATTGCTATAGATTACAGCTTAGCAAAGATAAAAGGTGCATAATTCTAGTTCAATATGAGATGCAATTGAAAACGACAAATCATCAAACAGTGATTGAAGATTTATTGTAAATCATGCAAACAAATAGAAATGGGAAACTTTGATGATACAAATAATGAATATAATATAATATAATATAATATAATATAACATAATGAACAAAATCAAAAAATCTTTTTCATGATAAATTCTCAAAAAAGGCATTTCTAACTGATATTGGTAGATAATAAAGTTCCAAGCTTTAAGAAGTGAAACTTGGTTTTCTTGGTCAATGTTGACAATACAACTTTTGCGACTTGGTGGCACCAGAGAACCTGATTGGCTGTGTAATTTCAGTTGAGATAATGTTCATTAGACAAGCATGAACTAAAGGAAAACTAGATAACTGAATGATTTATACCGCTAGTTCTTCTTTATTCTTCAGAAGCTCCGCTAGTTCAGTTCTTGTATCGTTTGAACTTCTACCACTTTCGCCCGCCATTCTCTTTCATGTCAATACCTTGCAGCCTCTATTCCGTATGCAGTCTTCCTCCGCAACGACAAACCCAGCTGCTCCGTAAGGTCATCTTCTGTCGGTGCGTCCATTAAGAGGTCTCGAAAGCTGGAAATTCCTGCGAAGTCTCTTCTCCGCCAAATTTCCTCTTCCATCACACACTCCTCGTATCCTCCCAGATCAGTTCGATCCTACTCATATACCACACTTTCTCTGGCACTGCCATGTGTAACTCATGTATCCCATCAGATATACAGTCAATTCTGCCGACGAACTCTTCAGAGGATCGTAAAAATGCTCGAATTACGGAAAGTTCGAATTACAGAGATTCGATTTATGAGGTCCTTTGTTTAAAGATTCTCAAGGAATTTGGTTCAAACTAGCAAAAGCTCGAATTACACGAGTTCGAACTAGACAGGGTTGACTATAGTCTGACATCCCCATATCAAATCAACAATGTCACCAGAGGTTCAATTCCTCAAATTCTCTCAGAGCCGTGTAACCTTAGCTGTCCCTCTGTTGGACTTGCTCCTGGTTCTATTCTTCCTAGTTGCACTTAGCACCCAGTTCACCACCTTCAACGCACCAAACCTAAATTTTTCATTTTCTTAGCAAGTTATGCTGGGGAATGGTCATTGTGACCTATACACAGCTCCAACATAGAAAGAAAGTAAAAGGCTAAGTGGAGCATGCAACGCCGCTTGAATAATGAAATATTTTCAGCAGCATGGAGGTTTTTGGCAATGTCATACGTCTGCAAGAATATGGATGAATTGGTAAAGCGAACACTAGAGTTCATTTCTTCAAAGCGTTTACCTAAAAGTTCTATGTTTTGAACAAGTAACTGTTCACTTCCCAATTCAAAAACTATATCTCAAAAATCCTCATTCATTCCATGAACTTGCGATTAAATGAACGCCTTATCTTCGTCTTCCTTCCCGAGAATCATACACACTGTCTCCTCTCACTATTTCTCTGTGAAAAGACCTCTAAGAGCTGATTGCCCTAAGTTAACCCGACGCACAAAATGAAACGAGCCTCCAGCATATTAGTAATATATCATTTATGTGTATTTTTGCTGCTGCATATTTAAATTCAATTTCGTTTAGCTACGTATACTCTGTACTAATGGCTGCGGATTTGTCATGGTATCTTACACTCCATGGTGTCACCCTTGTAGAGTAGTCAAATCTATCTTACGTAGTGTAATAATTAGCTGCGTTTGTAAAAGTTTACATTGGATATAAAAAGCCTTTTTCTTCCTTAGTGGGAATTTGCTATAGACCATCAATACATTTCCCCAACCAAAAGACAGGGTGCTCAATCTTTTCTAGGGAAGTTGATTTTATGAGGTGGTTTTCCGTTGCGTTCCTCACCAATGGCTTTTTTTGCGACAAATGCAGGATTCGAACTCACGACCTCTCTGCTATGAGTCCGCATGCTCAACCACTATACTACCACGGCACCACCTTTCCCCAACATAATGAAGTAAAGACTGCGTTTCGTCCCCTACGCATATCAGAAAATGCATTTCGCTTTCAAACCTTCAATGTAGGTTTTCCCTTCACTTTCGACTCGATTCCCAGCAATGCAACAAAGCAAAGTTAAGCCCCACGGCCAACGTGACCCATATTAAAGAGAGGCCACCTTGAGTCACAGTATTTGCGGTAGGGTGGTCAGTTTCATTCGTCACTGCACTTCAACCCCAAATTCATGTTAAGTACCCTGTTACTGGTTGGCAGACAGTTAGATGGCATCCGGAAACGTGCACGCGCGTGGCTTTGAACCCATGACCTTCAGCACAATGGGCGCGTGCTCCAACAATTATGCCATACGCCCCCCTTGGTACTGTTTACAGTACTGAGAATATGTTTGCTTAACCTATTGGTACCTTAGAGAGACTTCCAAGGAATTGGAAGGGACTTGCAGAGAATTTCGTCCAAGACAGTTATTCGATCGAATCTTATATATACAGCCGCTAATGTGGCTCGAATTCTTAACATACATATATATTTATTATATATATATAAATATATATACATACATATATATCACTTCACTAATATCTAAAACAATGGAGACCATTATCACTAAACAACTTCCTACCTTCCTTGAAACAAACAATCTTCTCTTTGATCACCAGTATGCCTTCCGAAAAGCCAGGTCTACAGGTGATATTCTTGCTTATGTTGTCCATGTCTGGTCCTCTGCTCTAGAATCCTAAGCAGAGTGATCTCTCTCGATATCTCCAATGCCTTTGATCACGTTGGGCACAAGGGTCTTCTCGCTAAACTACCAATGTATGGTGTCCATCAGACTCTCATTAAATGCACTGGTAGTTTCCTTTCTGATAGGTCAATTGCCGTCAGAGTGGACGGCTTCCTCTCCTATCTGCACTCCATCAATGCTGGTGTACCCCAGGGCTCTGTCGTCTCCCCTTTACTCTTCATTCTCTTCATAAACGACCTACTGACCACTACGTCTTCTAGCATTCACTCCTTTGCTGATGATACCTTCCTAAGTTCTTCATTTTCATTCAATCCAAATGACCATGCTTCCACCGATATCCAACTCCACAGAAACATTTCAGCCTCTCTTCCCTCCATTGATCTGACAGTTATTGAGAAGTGGGGTAAAGACAACCTAGTTTCATTCAACCAAAGCACGACGAAACAGGCTGTCATTTCACGCAAACATAATCAAAAATTTCCACCTGTCCTCATGAATGGTGATGAACTGGACACTTCAGCTTCTTTCACACAACTTGGTCTTTCTCTTTCATCAAATCTCACTTGGAAAACTCACATCTCCTTGCTAAACATGCATCTCAAAAGCTCGGCTTCTTCGCAAGAGCCCGCGGGTTTTTCTCATTCTCTCACCTTCTAACTATATACAAGTCCCAAATCCGTCCTTCTTTAGAGTACTGCTCCCACGTCTGGGGTGGTGCTTCAAAATCTACTCTCTGTCTTCTCGACAAAGTCCAGTCCAAAGCCATTCGTCTCATCAATAATCCTAACCTCACCAAATCGCTCCAACCTCTTTCCCATCGTCGATTAGTTGGAGATCTTTCCATCTTTTATAGATACTTGCACAGGCATTGTTCTCAGGAGATAAGGGATATTATTCCAGCTCCTCTGAGGCGTGTCAAGATAACGAGAAGCTCAACTCATTCACACCCTTTCCAAGTTTCACTGCCTACTTCACGAACTCTGTCCCACAAATCATCATTCATTCCTAGAAGATGCAACTTATGGAACGTCTTGCCTTCCTCTTGCTGTGCTGAATCTTGCAACCTGCCTTCTTTCAAACCAAATATCAATAAACTTGATCTGATCTCTCTCTCCTCTTAGCTGCTCGCTTTCTTCTTTCTTCCTTCGCTGGGGCTTTGTATAGGCCACCATAGCCTTTCTCCAACATAACCCACTCAAAAAATATATATGTATATAAATATATATATATATATATATATATATATATATATATATATAAATATATATATATATATATATATATATATATATATATATATATATATATATATACATATTTATATATATATATATATATATAGCAGACGCTATATTTATATCTGCTATCAACGCTCTGTACTTTGTACATAGAGCACCATATGGTGGTGAAGACAGCACCCTCTATGTGATATATATATATATATGTATGTATGTATATTAAGCATTCAAGCCACATTAGCGGCGGGGTCTGAAGAACACGTTGGAATAAGGAAAATGTAATTGATCATTCAAGCTTTTTTAGAAATGGGATACAGAAATTTGTCCGTGGCTGATGACAATGCCATAAAGCTATAAGTTAAAATACAGCTGTACGACATGAGAATGAGAAAATAACGCATAAATATTAAGGGCAAAGTAAAATTTATTGATATTCTCAATGGAGCTTTAGATTAACATGGAAACAGTTGCCATTTCTAGCTTTTTTATCTTCAAAACTTTGGCTCTGGAATAGTTGGTTGGTATTCCTTCAACAGGTTCAAGATGACACTCTAAAACAAGTAAAAATATAATACTAGAATAATGATGAGTTCTTTAGTCAGACTTTCTTTCAAATTATATCAAAATTCCCTACTTATAAAGTAGGTATTATAGGTTCCTTTGATTGATTAAAAATTGCAGCCTTACATGGCAAATTGATCAACCTCATTACTAGCAAAAGGTAGTACATTGAGTGCAATTACAAGAAGAACAGCCCATGAAAAAGGACAAAGAAAGCTTCTACATGTTAATCAAATTGCTAGTCTCAATCATTAAATCGATCAGTCGATCGACCTCTCGATCAACTAATCGATTAATCAATCAATCAACTAATCGATCATGATATAAGGTACAAGACATAGGACATAAGAATTTATTATGACAACCAATCAATGAATCAATGAATCAATCAATCAATAAATTAATCAATCAAGCAATCATTCAATCAATGAATCAAATAATTGCTTAATTAATCAATCAACCAATCAATCGATCGATGAATCAATCAATCGATGAATGGATGAGTCAATCCATCGATCAAAGAATCAATAAATGAATATTGCAATCGATGAATGAATCAACAAATGAATCAATGGATGAATCAATTAGTTGATTAAAGAATCAATCAATCGACCGAAGAATCAATCTACCAATCAGCCGATGAATGAATCAATGAATGAATCAACTAGTTGGTCAATGAATCGATCGAATATTTGATGGATCGATCATCAAAAGACCAAATGCAAATGAAAAACATAACTTTGCTTGATTCGACCATAGTCATAAGAGAGAGTTATGACTATGACTATTGGCGAATCCTTTTCTTATGACTATGATTCGACATACCATAACAGTCCATTTGCGATTCTCAGCCTCGTTCCAAACCAATGAATGCTCAGAATAAAATGTTTCATTATCAATCTCTTCTGGCCTGCGAGGCAGACAGTGAAGAAGACGCCAGTCAGGCGCAGCTAACGATGTCCACTAAAATGTTCAGAATTAATCGAAATTTTGAAATGGGGAAATGATTTGTTTAAGTCAGTGATACTACTTAGCTAATACCAATTGATGTGTGCAAGTACATGACGCGCAGAGGTTGCGTGTTTGAATCCTGCACTATTCGCAACAAAGCAGTACAGAGGAGAAAGGCTAAAGGGAAGCACATCGTCCGATTCCCTATGACGTCGAAGCCCCAGCTCAGATTCCTGATGCGTTCGAAATCGACTAGATGATTCAGTTACGTTGGTGGGAGGCAATTCAGGCGGAAAGCCCAGCAAAACAATAATTTTGAACACAGTATTGTATTCATAGTACTGTGACCTGTTAGAACTAATTTTAAGTGCGCCACATTACTGAAAATAATCGAGTGAAAGCACTTCTCAATCCCTAAACAAACTTTCTGATCAGGCCTTGTTGAATATATAAGTTTGACATAGGCGGAGAATGCATGTAAAAATTCCATCCTGTTAAAAGAGGAGGCGAATACTGTTGTATTTATAAACTCCACTTCAATGCTTTCTTGTGCAAGATGGAAGCGAGGAAGCAAATAAATACATGAAAATATACACAAACACACAATACTCTTAGCGCTAATTCGTCAAAAAATCTTAGACCTTTCTAGATACAATTGAACGAACCTTCTTCGTGAGTTGCCATCCAGCGAAGTCTTTCATTCGCTGTTCTCTTTCGTGTAGCTGATAATCACTAACCCATGTATCTACCATTATGACGTTCGCATCTTTACATGCTTCACGGGGGTCGTTCGAGTATATGATATCCGTTGAGCTCTGCACAGAAGCAAACTATCAAGTACTAAATAAATATATAATGCCAACTTATACATTTATACAAAAAAATATACAGCAAAAATATATCTATATATGCATATATGCATATATAAATATATATATATATATATATATATTTATATATATATTTATATTTATATGTATACATATATACAGACATTTTTGGACATCGATATATATCTATACATCTCTCCACACCTTGCGATTATTACGCCTGGAATTACAGACAGCTAGCGACTCTCTTCATTCTAAGTGAAAGTTAAGCTGAGGATGGAGTCGAGCCACTGATTGTAGGATTCATGCGCAAGCATCTAACCACGGAGCTATCCTAGCTCTTAAGATTTTGTTACTTGGGTGGGTATTTATCTTGAATTTTAGTCTTAATTGTGAGAGAAAAGAGCTAGGTTAAAACTAGAAACTCTCCCCTATAAATCTCGAGAGAGACGTTTACTTTTATGCAAGAGTACTAACATTGTGTGGATAGGAAGTTGGTCGCAGATAGTTTCCCCGATATATCAACTTCATGAGCTTTAGATATTGTAATGGAATAGAAGCCAGAACTCAATATAACCGTTTGCTTTCAGCTTAATGAACTTACAAGCACGTTTCGGGGGAATATTTCAAGCCTTACTGCGAAAATGCATTCAAATGAGACTATTTCCTAAGGACTTACGACCCAGGCACTAGATCGAAATCAAAGCAGGTGAAATATGTAATGGAAACCGAAAAAGGCAAAGGTGATAATGAGTGGAAGGCAAGAAGTGTTTGGCAAGGCAGAAAGATTACATGCTAGTTGCAGCAAGCCGGGCCTAAGTGCCCATCGCAAAGCAAGGAACGGAGAACACATTCACGGCATTCCAATTTCCTTCTTGATCTTTCTATCATCATCGATAGCATGTCAACATGTGTGCACACATCTTTTACTTCACAAATCATATTGAAAATAAGCTAACACGAGCATACGATTAAGCGATTACCAGCTTGGCAAAATGCTCAGCATCTCTTGAAATCTCTGGAGACACTTCGTAGCCCTTGGAGAAACAAAAACTCGAAATCAGTAAAAATGGGGTTGTGTAGCGTGTTGGGACTTGAGAATTAAGAATTGTGCCTGATATCTTAAGATGTTGTTCTTTGTGCTATGTTGCGTGTTTGTGGCATGCATTTGTTTGTCGCATTGTGGTGCTACTGCTTCCTTTCCGGATGCCGTGGTCTTTGTTGATTGGTCATGTGACGGTCATCAGTGTCCTTGCGTTTTAGGTCATTATCTACGTTGTTTCAAGTTGAAGCTGAAGTGATACCTGCCTGCTACAGCCAATAATTCACTTCGTCAGCTAAAGCGTAAGAAACTTGGCCGTTGCTTCCCCAAGCCATGAAAAGAGCCCTGAAAACGCTACAAGGCTGTGAAAACTAGTGAAGGTAGAAGAGATTCCATACCCCAAAAGCGATAAACACGCCGCTCTAAGGTAGCGCTACCTTACTTTGGCGTTTCTATTTACTTTAAAGACTCATGTGCTGTAACACAGCTCTGCAGTGACTTAATATATATATATATATATATATATATATATATATATATATATCGTTAAGACTTTTAGTATACGTTTAGCTGAAGATTGTGAAACATGAAACTCAGAGCTCTGAACTAGTACTGGTTTCTCTCTCGTTATTCTATATATACATATACATATACATATACATATACATATACATATACATAAACATATATATATACATATACATATATATATATATACATATACATATATATCTATATATATATATATATATATATATATATATATATTTATATATATATATATATATATATATATATATATATATATATATATATGTGGGAACTATCTGTCTTCAAAGAAAAACTAACGACATTTTGATCTCCTTTTAGAATTAAGCTTGCATCTGTGATAAGGAATATGTCAATTTGTTCACAATGTAGCAGATTCATTGTCAAATATCGGAAATTACTCTTTCTCATAAAAGTCTCCAGTCTAAAGATACCAAGATTCAAGAAGAGTCTCTTTCCCCATCAATAGCTTCTTCTTTGTTGCTTCTTGTAATGCCCCTAATTGTATTTCTGCATTATCTCTGCGTATGAATGTACAGGCAATTTATAGCGCTACTCACTTTTGGGGTGGCAATGTGCAAATCCATCCCAAGACGTGGTGCTACCATCATGATGGAGTTAATGATGTTATTGCCGTCTCCTACCCACGCAAACTTGAGGCGTCTCAAAGAACCGAAGTGTTCCTGGATCAATATAAAAAAGACCAATTCCAAACGCGAATAATGCAAACTCAAGGATACAGATAAATACGCCAAGGTTCTGCAAAATGGATTACGAGAATTAACGCAAACAGGGCCTACGTTTCTCTGCAGATCAACATATCAAGACTTCGCAAAATGGATTATGAGAATTAACGCAAACAGGACCTAAGTTTCTCTGTAAATCAATACATCAAGGAGGGTAGATATTATTTTCCACCAGTAGCGTTCTTTTCATCAGTGGCGAAAGGTGGGGCTATCTGTTGGGGGTAAATCTTCAAAATTTGGGGCTCGTTCAATACAACATTGGGAACCACGTCCAAAAATGTTTCCATTACATAATCATGCTTCAAGAGGATGGAAACTTTGAAGATAGATTGAAGACGCTCAGACATCAAGGGATATAGTATATCTTTAATCCACTGTTATCTTCATTGTTAGAACTGGCTAAAATAATCCCAAATATATTTTCTACATACATTCTCTTAATAGTGCTGTTTCGTTTTCTAATAGACACCCACCCACAGCCACAAGAAAACGATGTTTGGCATCGTACCAAAGGGTAAAGAAATGCAGGAAATTGGCGACAGGAACTGCACCTAGCCATCCCGTCGAACCTCAAAGACCAGCTTTGTGGCACTGATTGAATGAATATGGCTAATGTAGCGGCATCATCACGAACACGAACGTCTGTGGTGGAACCGTTATCAGAGAGGTAAGTGAAAAGAATTAAAGTCAATTATTCGTAATTACTGTGGTGGGGACTCGTAACACAGGGGTTGTGAGTTCGAGTCCTGTACGTATCATAATGAAAACGCCATTAGCGAGGAAGTCACTGGGAAGTCGATGGGAAGCCACCTTATGAAGTCCACTTTCCTAGAAAAAACTCGAGAGCTCTGTCTCTGGTTTCCGCTACACTTGAAGTAGAATATGCGACGCAGTAGAGAGCATTAACGGTTTAATTTAAGCAATGTTTGAATTACAGTTAAAAAATACACCAATATACTGTACAAATAAATATATATAAATTTATATGTATAACTATATGTACTTATACATATTGATAAATATGGATGGTACAAATATGGATATAAATATGCATAAATATACATACATATATATCCACATATATCTCAGAGTCCCTCTCTTTCTCAGAATCTCTCTCTCTCTCTCTGTTCACCAAATAGTAATTGGGCAATTTACCATGGTTGGATTTTAATATCAAAGAGCTCTGGTCACGAGGAATGCCTTCCAGCCAACATACCGGGATAACAGGGGGTCGTAATGTTTTGAACGGCTAATATGACGTAACTGTTCCTGTCTTAAAAAGCATTCGACGTTAAAAAGTATGATAGCATGACAAAAGAGCTGCTCGAATCTTCTTTTCAACACTGAAAACCCTTGCACCAATGTTCTTAAGCTTTGGAAACATGACAGCTCAGCCTGTTATGAGAGGTTTCTTAAAGAAATGAGCTTAATGCAACGATGATTACCAGCAATGTTTGGAAATCAGCCAGGCATTGAAGAGGATGATACGAATTTGACAGACCGCTAGAATAAATCGAAAAAAGAATCATGAAAAGTAGAAATGCATGTTCACCTACTCTATCTGGAATTACAATTCGGTAGATTTTCAGCCATAAAAAAGCTATCTTGCTCTCTACTTTCTACGTGGATGATAACTTCCTTGTGATGCATGCAATACCATTTAGAAATCATATCTGAAAGACATTTTACTGAACGTTCCACGTGGATGGCATCTGTGCGTCATAAAATCAGCTTGTATGTGCTCAGCTCATGATTGGAGATGAATTGAAACATGTGAAAATGACTAGCAACGTTGGCGTTGACAAGACTGATGAATGATTCAAAATGAAATAGTCATGATATCCGCTCCTACCTAATGACTGGAACAGTAGCTTCTGTGGAAATTGCTTCGACATCTGAATGGTCGTATACTCTTGCAAGGATTACATGACTCAGACGTGAAAGAACCCTGAAGGAATGGCAAATTTCAAATGAACAGAGTAAGAAAAGACCTGCAATTCTCTTTCCGTCTAGTTCACTTCGTATTTATATGTCTGCATGGCTATGGTTGTATGGCTATGTAAGTATGGTTATGTATGTATGGCTATGTATGGCTATGGTTGTATGGCTATGGTTGTATGGCTATGGTTGTATGGCTATGGTTGTATGGCTATGTATGGCTATGTATGGCTATGTATGGCTATGTATGGCTATGTATGTGTGCATTTATGTATGTATGTATGTATGTATGTATGTATGTATGGCTATGTATGGCTATGTATGGCTATGTATGTGTGCATTTATGTATGTATGTATGTATGTATGTATGTATGTATGTATGTATGTATGTATGTATGTATGTATGTATGTATGTATGTATGTATGTATGTATGTATGGCTATGAATGTATATATGGCTAAGAATTTATGGCTATGTGTGTATGGCTATATATATCTGGGCATGTTTGTATTGATGCATGCAGATATGTATATATGTAAATAACATATATGTCATACATAAGCATCAATAGAAATGAAATATACATCCAAGAAAAAAGTAAGGAAATCACCAAAAATGCCCAATAGTGGACTAGAATGATTACAATAGTATAGCGAAAGAGAAGAAGCATCAGCTTAGAACTCTGAGTTTTATGTTGATCAATCATCAACTAAATGAATTGATAAAAATAATCTTCTTATGACTTCTAGATTTATATAAGATGAATTTGCACATTTCAAGGATAGGTATTCCTGTAGCAAAGCCATTTACCGAGTAGTGTCCTTCATAGTTTCATTCAAATTCAGGTGTATCTCATCTTTACTTAGGTTGACAGCATGACCTCCGAGGATGGAAATCCCTGCATGGCAAGTAAATGGATATATCTACCGTATGCTGCAACGCTAAGAAACATGGCATTGGCTAATGAACGACATTCAAGTGACATGAGGAGCCAAGTGAATATTTGCAAATGCAAGCACGCAATTATGACGGGGGGGGGGGAGACTGGGGGTGAAGACTCCTGTCCTTTCATGAAAGAGAGAAGTTTCTCTTTTTTAGCGAAAATGGAAAGCTTTCTTTTGGAAATGAAATAAGTTATCAATTGAATTGTTATCAAAACTGAGACCAGTGGTTGTTAATGAGTATTGTGTAAATGAATTAAAAATAGAAAATAAGGGAAAATTCCTGTAGTGTCTCTTCCGTTTCTAAATCTAAGGAATATAATTCCAGGCTATTTCCCCCGTATATAATATTTATATTGCGCCCTTTTCGTGGCCCGGCCCCCTTTCAAGTTGCGCGCCTGAGCTGACAAGGTCTATATCACATTCATTGACGATTGCATCAAGTGTAGCAATTTAACGCTGGCACAAATTCAAGTAACTGCTAGATAATGATATGGAAACTTTTATTTAAATTCAATTCAAACTATGATCACAAGGTAGTTTGAAATTGGCTTACCTGGCTTAGAGTTTACAATATAAAACTAATACAATGGAAAAGAAAAAAATGAATGTAAACATATATGAAGATGGATATCAAATTTGTAGAATGGGACAGGTCGAATAGGGAAGAAGGTAAGGATTGGTCAAAGTTTTATTTCTGTAGCAAAAGACGTAGTAGGAGGTACGAATGGCTATAGTGGACAGTTTGGAGGTGAGGAAGCGTCTATGTTGTGGTTGGATGGAAAGGGAGTTGCACATTTCAAGAAAAGTGGTACATGAGTTAATGATAGACATTTTTTTCCAACTTCATTCTTTTATTAGACACTTAAACCGTTACAAATACAAATCTCGCCAAAAAGGTAACTTGTATTTGGCTGGCTTGCAGCAACTAACAACAATAAGAATATAGAAAAAAGGCATATCATTAAGTAAACATTGGTTTATAAGGAAGAAGTTCCGGGTTTGACCGTGCTTGGTTTTTTCATTGAACTATGTCGGAGAAAGACCAAGGTGGTCTATAAAAAGCTCCAGCGAAGGAAGAAAGTGAAAGACGTAGAGGGCAGAGAGATATAAGATCAAGCTTATTGACTATAGAGTTGAAAGAGGGCAAGTTGTGAGATTCAGGAAAGTAAAAGAAGGAAAGACGTTATATAGACTGCAAGTTCTTGAGATGAATGATGATTTTTCGGATAGAGTTCGTGGATTAGGTACAAAAATGACAGGCAACAAGGTTAAATGCTGCATCCACTGATGAATCGAATTCATTTCAGCTAACGATTAGCGGGGTGCTTTGATGCAGGAATTCGTCAAACTTATGGAACACTGATGAACAGGGGTGTATTTTTGTATCTCTCCCAAATCTACGTACACTATTACATTTTTAAGCTTACCCCCCGTCGCTGACGTCCTTGTTCGCGTGCTTCTCTTCTGGAACAGCATGGCAAGTGTTTTTCCCTCTAACGGCCTGAAAATCTAGGATAAAAATATCCACTTCATTTCAATCATTGTTTGAAACTTTCCTGCGCAAAAGCAAATGATTGAGTATTAATGACTAAAACTGACGTTTAGCGACCTCCTAGTTCATCATTCAAGCAGAAGAATAAAAGACGAATCTTTATACTGGATTGCACACTTCAACCTTAGATTAGCTGTTATCAATGTATGTCCAGTGCTTGTGCCCTCAGAGTTACTTCTGAGTACTCATTTACCGACCTCAGAAGGATGGACAGCTGAGTTGACTGTCGGCTTTTGATTCGTAATTCCGACGACTGGGTTCGAACCCGGGCAAGGAGACCTCACAAGATTCGAAGCACTGCGCCTTAACCACTCGGCCACGCACCAAACTTTCATTGGGTAACATTACATCGGTCTTGGAAAGGGCTGTCTCGAAATAGCGAGGAGGCTCCATGAAGTAAAATTGTTGAAATAAAAATTGGACAATTGCAATAGAGTATTGTAACGACAGCCATATAATTTCAAGATGAACAGAGGCAATGTGCCAACTTTGCACACTATACAAGCTTCAGCTCCTGCCTTAAATCGTTTGCAGGTTGAAGTTTCAAACGGGCAGTAGATATCCATGTGGGTGACTAAACGACGACCTTGTCTCTTTTCTTTGGTGGGTTATGTTGAGGAAAGGCTATGGTGGCCTATACAAAGCCCCAACATAGTAAGAAAGAAGAAAGCAAACAGCTAAGAGGATAGAGAGATCAGATCAAGTTTATCGATCTTAGATTTGAAAGATGCCAAGTTGTAGGACTCAGGAAAGCAAGAAGAAGGCAAGACGTTCCATAAATTTTATGAACGAGGGAAGGATGGAAGATCCCATTTTTCATTTTTTCTTGTAAATTCTAATGAGGAAAAGCCATGACAGCCTAGCGTACAAAGCAATAACAGTGGAAGAAAGAAGAAAGTGAAAAGCTGATGAGAGGAGAGGGAGATGAGATCAAGTTTATTGATCTTAGATTTGAAAGAAGGCAATTTGTAGGCTTCAGGAAGCAAGAGGAAGGCAAGACGTTCCATAAGTTGCACGTTCTTGGGACGAATGATGAGAAATCCTAGATCAAAATTGTGCTGTTAATCTCTTGGCAATAAGAAATAGGGCACTACTACATATGCACGATCTTTTTAGACGTTTGAAATGGTTAAAAACCGATTAAGCTATGCAGCCGACAGCTAAAATTCTCTTTCATCTGAATAGAATGCATGCTTTTATGTTCGTCATAAAAGATGCATACCCCTGCACCTTCCCCTTCCTTTCAGGGGTGCAGCATTTGGTTAGCCTTGTTGTAGAGTAAAACGTTGGCTGTTTGATGCTTGTTCGGCTATACTTAAAGTGTGATCGAAGTGCCATTTAAACTGGTCGTGCTTCCAGTTCTTCTTTAAAGTCCAGGATAATTCTGTACATGAAGTGTGGCCTTGATTGATTATCTACCCAGATAAGTATGATTAAATATAAGTAGACCGTTGGGCTTTTGTCAAAACTTCAACACACAGGAAAGCCAAAGTGATTTGAATTGATAGGAGACACAGCTGTCATTCCTCTCTAAATTTAAAGACATTCATAACTTGATACCTCGACATCTTCTAACTGAATTATAACCTTGCCTTTTGACGAAGGAACTTTGAGGCTTGGCAACGGGCGTCTCTATCAGTTTGTGAAAACAAACCCCTTTTGCACCAACACACCCGAGGCAACTTTCTGAGCGAAGAACTATAGCAGTTCTCGGTGTTAATCAACTAAAGCTTTTCAAAGCTACTCTGTAGCCCGAGGCAGTCACCATCTAGAGCTTTTTCAATCATGTGATAGATGCAAGCTTTATGTTGAAAATTCCTCTACAAAAACTCACCTCTTGTTCGTTCTTGATACGATGTTTAAGGTCCATGGCTGTCCAAAGGAACTTCTTCACTTCTTCTTCACTGAAGTCGCGCAATGTCAAGAAATCTCTGCCAACCAGTGAAGAGCTAAGAAGTGAAATCATTTTCCATCATCTCAAAACTGGCTACTCCTTACAAATTTGGTACATCCATGAACGGCATTAGCCGACCACCTTTTGCTAAACAGGAAACTTTTTACGCAATTCATCTGATCAGAATAATCATTTTTATTTCAAAGTAGATAAGATGTTTTACCAATAGGGACTAAGCGTGGGTTCGAAAGAGTTCACTTGCATTTTGCAGTTGGAACAGTTGTGCAAGGAAGTTCGTGCAAAGACTAAAAAAATTTTTATTCAAATGCAGAGAACTTCCCCATATTACCAAGAAGAATGGAAGGTAAATATCGTCATACAGGAATCTTTTCGCCCGACACTCATCAGAGAATGAAACGTCGGATAATTACAAAATGAGACTACAGAATGAAGAATACGAAACTTACACCCGGATGGGAATCGACAATAACGAAGGCAAGCTACTGATGTGAAACAAATACAGCTTCTGATGACGTCTTACAGTTTTCATAAGACACCAGCAATATTCTCGGCAATACTGCCTTCGGCATTTCACGTCATACACGAACTGTTATCGTTACATGCGATACTTTAACTGAAAACTTTGCAATTCAGAGTTAATGCTGCGTGATTTCATACCTTTTCCTTGCATTGACCGATACAGCTTGACAAGAAAAACGCATTCCAAGGAAGCGAGTGATGCCTTTTCCATTAACAAGCATGGCCATTTTGTCGTATCTCACTGATGGTAGACGTCTGTACCTCCTACTTCAAATAGAACAAGCAAGCAACTCTATGCACTAGCCTTGTCTTGATACAGTCAACTTCTATTTAAGGACCTATTTACCATTATGCGGTGTGAGTAAATAAAGATATTGGCGGTTAAGATCAACCCATATAACGACGTACACACAACAGCAATGATGATAATCTCATCAAGTCAGAAAAATTAAAACTATGGCATTTAAATCTTTCAAAAGCTTGGCAACTCAGTATATCTGGTTGAACATTTCAATATAAATTCCCATTGCTCGTTGTATAGGCTTAAAAACTCTTTTACTGATCTAAGATTACTCAAGATCAGATCAGGAGATCAGGGATATTATTCCAGTTCCTCTGAGGCGTGTCAGGACCACCAGAAGCTCAACGCAATCACACCCTTTCCAAGTTTCACTGCCTAATCCACGAACTTTATCCCAAAAATCATCATTGATCCCAAGAACATGCAATTCATTGGACATCTTACCTTCTTCTTCCTTTCCCGAATCCTGCAACTTGCTCTCTTTCAAATCCAAAGTCAATAAACTTGACCTCATCTCTCTCTCTTCTTTTCGCTTTCTTCTATTATTATTCTATTACTATTATACTATTCTATTACCATATTCGTATAACTCTATCTCACAAATCACCATTCATCCCAAGAACATGCAATTTATGGAACGTCTTGCTTTCTTCTTGCTGTCCTGAGTCCTACAACTTGCCATCTTTCAAATCTAAGATCAATAAACTTGATCTGATCTCTCTATCCTCTGAGCTGTTTGCTTTCTTCTTTCTTACTATGTTGGGGCTTTGTATAGGCCACCATAGCCTTTCCTCAACATAACCCACTAAAAAAAATCATTTAACCATTCTAAAATGTACGAATGTAAGTAGGAGGATTCTTGAAAAATAGCTAAGGATGAAAGGCTGTCTCTATCATTACTATAGTCTCCTATCTGTCATCATCATAACAACCATAGTAATCACCATTATCATCATCATCGCCGACTATCATCATCACCACCACCATCATCATCATCATCATCATCATCATCATCACCATCATCACCATTATTATCATCGTCATCATCATCATCATCATCATTATCATCATCATCATTATCATCATCATCATCATCATCATCATCACCATCATCGCTATCATCATCGCTATCATCATCATCATCATCATCATCATCATCATCATCCTCATCATCCTCATCATCCTCATCATCATCATCATCATCATCATCAGTACCATAGCCTTTGGTGATACCATTTTTGCGCCACATCATAAATAGCCCATTTTCAATCCACCCAGTCCTCAGTTCATCTTACCAGTTGCATATTTTCACCGGCCCACTCTTAAACATCAAATATCCGATATCATTTTACTCCGTTATGTATGCCTGTCATCCCTTAGCAATGCCAGTGACGTAGCAAACACGGGCTATTCCTTCGACTGGGATGACTTTGAACCTTAAAATTACTCAACTGTCACTTTTGAAAATGATTCTTTAAAAATCTGCGGGTAGAATACTCAACCGTCAGTTTAAACAGTGAGAAAAATACATGCTGACCATACACAGTATTAGAATCATTACAATTTACCATGCTGAATTAAATTTCATAAATAAAAGTTTTAGAAACTTCACCCGACTCTACATTTAGACCTGTAAGAATCAACGACATCCGACTGGGCGATGCAAAAATTACCTGTAGGCCAACATCAACCTAGTTGATAATTGGATAACGCAAGTGGGTTACAGACAGCAAAGAGAGACTCTAAGAGTCACTGGCTGGCCACATCTTAAAGACGTTAATTTTTCACGTAGGAGATTCTGTTTGTATTTCCATTAAAAACAAAAAACAGTTAAACTAATTAGTGGTTGGAATACATATATATCTAAGAAGCGCGACAGTTACGCTTCCCTGTCGCACACAAAGCTTGCAACTTAGCGATCTTAAATATGGACTATATATGACATGCAGAAATATATGTGGTTGAATTGTGGTAATTAAAGAAAATTCTTCAGCCAGTTCAATCACTATGCCTGTTTCTACCCTTTTCGACAAAAAACCTTGATTGATTGATTGATTGATTGACTGATTGATTGACTGATTGCCCCTTGTAAAAGCATCCCCTGCCATAAGAAAGAAGGTTCTACGGTGTCAAATGAACGAGAGGCTCGCCTCGTTTCACAGTAAATTGCTTTTCTTCAGTGCTTTCAAACAGTGCTTGGTCTCTGCTTTCTTTCCTAAAATTCCGGCTCAGGCAACGTCGGCTGGTAGTCTTTCAACATGTTCAGCATTACGCTCTACGGAAGAAATGAAAACCAAAGCTGGAGTGCTGCATTCTTTGACGAACAACTTGCCTGCTTTAATAACGGATGGTTCTTAATCTTTTCCTGCTCATTGCCAAATATATCCACAAAAGTATCAAGTGAAGGAGTGTTTCTCAGTACTTCAGTCTGAGCCCATTCATCTCATGCAACCATGCAGGAAAACATATAGATAATCTTTAATTATATCTATCTTAAATCAAGTCGTGCAATAATGTAATGATTTAGGGGTGTGAGCTTGTGCCATGGGTTCCTTGATTCAAATCCTATGCAGGCACTACCGAAGGCCTATGCAAGAGAGGAAACGGAAAACCATCCGTAGGATCCACCCCCCTTGAAAGAATTCGCAGATGTAGTTGGCACAGAGGCTACATGCCTGCCGTGCTTAATGTCTTGGGCTCGATACATGCTCATTCCCATTTCAGACTGCCATCTCCTAGTCCATGTAGGACTCAATGGACACCTAGGGTAAAGGTGGGAGTAAAGTGCTGCTGGGTAAGGAACTGGCCACCTTAATTCCCAACGGTGTGGTTCACGGTGGCATCTCTCTGGACGGGAATCCCTGAAGCGCGCATCGAGTATGGGACTTAGCTTTTCGTGATCAAAACAATGTCCCTGCTACTAATGAGCAACTCACCATAACCGTCCACTTGCGGTTTTCAGCTTCCTGCCACACCAAAGAACGATTCGAGTAGAAAGTGTCGTCGTCGACTTCTTCTAGTTTACGAGGCAAGCAATGCAAGAAGCACCAGTTATCTGCTGCTAATGACGTTAACTGTAGCAAAAATAAAGGAAATGAGCTATGTTCTCATACAGTGAATACATCAGTGGTGGTGGCGGCACGAGCGGCATAAGACAGAGCAGCATGGCGGGAAATGGCTGCAAAGGCCACGGATGGTCAACCCGGCTGACCGCACAACGGTGACGACGAGGGGCTATATTTCAAAGGCAAAGGGACAAGGGATAAAGGACAAGGGCTGGCAACCGGAAAGACCTTTGGCCCTAAAACATACAGTTTATACAGGGTATTAAGAAGCAGTTCAGCGGCGACTTCATTAACTTGATGATAATATGTATGATTTGGCCATGTATATTTATAGCATACATAGGTATGGCCATTTATGTATGGCTATGTATGTATGGTTATGCATGTATGGCTATGTATGTATGGTTATGTATGCATGGCTATGTGTGTATGGTTATGCATGTATGGCTATGCGTGTATGGTTATGCATGTATGGCTATGCGTGTATGGTTATGCATGTATGGTTATGTGTGTATGGTTATGCATGTATGGCTATGTGTGTATGATTATGTATGTATGATTATGTATGTATGGCTATGTGTGTATGGTTATGCATGTATGGCTATGTGTGTATGGTTATGCATGTATGGCTATGTATGTATGGTTATGTATGTATGGCTATGTGTGTATGGTTATGCATGTATGGCTATGTGTGTATGATTATGTATGTATGGCTATGTCTGTATGGTTATGCATGTATGGCTATGCGTGTATGGTTATGCGTGTATGGTTATGCGTGTATGGTTATGCATGTATGGCTATGCGTGTATGGTTATGCGTGTATGGTTATGCATGTATGGCTATGTGTGTATGATTATGTATGTATGGCTATGTCTGTATGGTTATGCATGTATGGCTATGCGTGTATGGTTATGCGTGTATGGTTATGCATGTATGGCTATGCGTGTATGGTTATGCGTGTATGGTTATGCATGTATGGCTATGCGTGTATGGTTATGCGTGTATGGTTATGCATGTATGGCTATGCGTGTATGGTTATGCGTGTATGGTTATGCATGTATGGCTATGTGTGTATGATTATGTATGAACCTCGGGCACGGTTTATGGAGAGTGCTTTGAAAGAGCTCGGGGGTGACTAATGATATGTATATTTCATAGATGATAATATGTATTTACATGTTTTAAAAGGATATATACGTGTCAGTTCATAAAAATTGCGATCAAGACACATCCTACTAAATCTATTAAAGAGAAAGAAGTAAATAGATTTAAAGGTCAACAAGTTAAATGAAAAAAAAAACCGAAAAAGAAAAGATAAAACGAAAAAAAAATAAGAATAAATGTAAAACAGTAAAACGTCCTACAAAGTAGTGATTAATAGAAAGAATACCTTCATTTCATTTACAGATTCATCTGCAGACTTTCTAATATCATTGGGCAATTAATTGTACAGCCTCGCACCCAAGGTGAGAAACCATTCGAGCTTGATGAGCGAATTTTTGATGACACAATCAAATCTAGCTAAAAACTTCGACCACCTACCTTCTTAGTAATCTGATATCCCTCAAAAGCCTTCAAGCGTTCGATCTTCTCTTCTTCTTGGCCCATACTGATCCAAGTGTCAGTGACTATTACATTCGCGCCTTTGCAAGCATCCCGGGGATCACTTGTGTAGTGTATCTGAGTAGAGCACTGAATGAAAAGCACACAATAAATGATGATGATGATGATGATGATGATGATGATGATGATGATGATGATGATGATGATGATGATGATAATGATGATAATGATGATGATGATGATGATCATTGATAATGATGATGATGATGATGATGATGATGATGATGTAGTGTATCTGAGTAGAGCACTGAATAAAAAGCACACAATAAATGACTATGATGATGATGATGATGATGATGATGATGATGATGATGATGATGATGATGATGATGATGATGATGGATGATGATGATGATGATGGAGTGTATCTGAGTAGAGCACTGAATAAAAAGCACACAATAAATGATGATGATGATGATGATGATGATGATGATGATGATGATGATGATGATGATGGATGATGATGATGATGATGGAGTGTATCTGAGTAGAGCACTGAATAAAAAGCACACAATAAATGATGATGATGATGATGATGATGATGATGATGTAGTGTATCTGAGTAGAGCACTGAATAAAAAGCACACAATAAAATAGAAACACGATTGGTTTTCAAATGCAATATTGTACGTTACTACAGTTCCTTAAATCTCCTAAGGAAAAAGAAAGCCCTGTGAAATGCTTATGGCAACAACAGAGGACTGGGTGATAGTCTAGAGCATTGGGAACTTACTCTAGAGGATTGGGAACTAAATTAAGTTTCACAAATTGGACAAACGTTTTCACAGAGTACATGCATCGACAAGGTGAAGTGCTGTTACCAAATTTGGCTATTTAAAAGAACGAATGAGTTAAATGGACGATGGCTGCTTGCACGTTCATAGTACAGCTTGCAACGTTGAAACCAAAGCAGACATGTAATCTAATCACTATCCAATCGATTGCTTCTGCAACGTTGTCTCTCCTTACGGCACTCCACAGCTTAAGATTTCCCTCCCTCTCCAAAGCTCTCAGTGATATATCCTCACTCCTAGGGGATGATTATCCGTCTGAGGGGAACAATAGCCTCTTCTTACTTCCGAAGTTACGCTTCATGAAATACCCTCGCAAAGCATGCTTTGAAGACTACGATTAGAAAGGGGCTGGCATATTTAAGTATCCTTCTCTTTGAATTGACAAAAATAAAGTCAAACTTGAGTATATCTCGGATTCAATCGAAAATTGAAAATATGGTACTAGCACATGGAAAAAGACGTTAGAAACCTCGAATAAAGGAGCAGTTCAATTGATGGGGGCGCTCACCGTCCAGTGACAAATAATCCCTATAGTGCCATGGAACTTCTCAAGGTGATAGAAAAACTACGTACAATGGCAATATTGGTACATATGTGCATTGATAACTTGTAGAGATTTGCGACTATTTTCAGTTGGAGTGGTGATTGTAAAACAGTGCATTGCTACGGTGAATCCCTTCTTGGGTAACGAATTTTTAATTGGAATGAAAAAGAACGGAATGGAATCAAGCGCCTTCATGTGTCTCACTTGATTAGCAGCTTGCCAGTTGAGACATTCATAAGTTAAGCCCTTCACACAAAGGACGCTGATACAGTTTTTCAAAAGCACTTTTACCTGCTCTGCATATGAATCGGCTACTTTAGCAACTTCAGGAAACACTTCATAACCCTGACAATAGAAAGAACACACGATCCTTGTTATTGCATTCAGACATACACCATGGTGCCTTGTCTTGCCAAATTTAGGCGATACCGTCGACTCACAAACGACAAGATGGAAGAATCTTGACGACAATTTACTGCAATTGATACCCACGTATTGAATGGGGAGGTGACGATTCCTACTGAAGAATAAAAATCCGAAATATTCATCATGAGACTTTTATTTATTTTTCTATTTATTTCTACCTCTAATTTAATCAATATTTATACATGAAACGCCTTTCAGCTTTTCATTGATCATCAACCCATTAACAATACATGTTTAGAAAAGAATAATGATACCACAAATCACTGCTCTACCAAAGGGTCGTTTTTGGGTCCTGTGAACGGTTCAAAATATACTCTCTAAAACCAGTCCTAAAACGAGCGAAAGATTCTTTTCTACTCGAATGTTGTCAGGGGTATCATTCCAATTCTTGGAACCAGAGAGGTAGAAGCTTCGCTTTGCATATTCTAACCTAATTTTAGGAATTTCCAGATCTCTAGAAGTTCTAGCTCTATACTCTTATACTCTATACTGTACGCATAGATCTTTCAATGAACTTATGGCAAAGATTTTTGTGCTGAAGTAAACTCTGGCTGAGGCTAAAACATTTAATGCCAGAGCTCAATGCAACGCAATATTCGAGGCGACATTTCATTCGGTGTGAAACAATCTTTAAAAGAATAAAAAGTGAGCGAGCTGAAATCGAGAATGCATGTAGGACGGGTTGTAAATTGTGGATTTTATTTCGTTCCGTATTGCCCTTGAACCAATACTTTGAAGCACTGCAGAACAGGCAGAAAAAGGGCTTCTATGTTTTATCGAAAGTTGACGCACAAGTCCTTCCCAGTAGTAGTACCATAGTGGAAAATACGGGAACACGTTCCACGGTTTGCGGTTTTCTGAATCATCCACATCCATAGAAAAATCTATGGACACAGGGGGAGCAACTGCTTTTCGTAAATACAACTTAAAATCTTACTTCAGTGAAGCATTTGATTTCAAACATAATTTACTGCGAGAAATTCAATCGTCGAAATTACTTCCAGCCTGAGAGAGAAACCGGCGAGACACTCCTTCTGGAGAGCTCTCAGAAGTAAATACACATCAGAAAGTAAAGAAAGATTCGGAATTAAATAATTCCACTGGTACCACTTAGATTCATGCCTGCAGGTAATTACAAAGCCTTAGCATTCAGTGTCAAAATTGTAAATAATATCCTAAAACAATGAATTATGGACAGGAAAGCTTAAAGGACAAGTAATAACATTCAAACTTTAGGTTTACGTAAAATACCATGTCTTGTAAAAAGGGCTTTTTTCGTTGAAAAGTAGTGTTGAACAAAGTACATGGATCAGTTTACCTTTGGTGTTGCTATCTGCAAGTCTACTCCGAGTCTTGGGGCAGCCATCATCAAGGAGTGAATGATGTTATTTCCGTCACCAACCCACGCCATTTTGAGACCTTTCAACGATCCATAATGCTCCTAGAAAATTAAAACTATTCCTCTTAAAGAAAGGGCTGGTGTGAAAGTAGTTCATTGGCACGCTATTTGGTCACATATACTATTATTGAGAGAGAGAGAGAGAGAGAGAGAGAGAGAGAGAGAGAGAGAGAGAGACCCTGAGAGAGAGAGAGAGAGAGAGAGAGAGACTGCACAAGAGAAAAAGAGAGAGAGAGACGTTAAAAAAATCCACATTCAGCTTAAAATTAAGCATTGATGTGAAATTCGAAAATGCAAAAATAGAAACGTGAATACCATACCATAAGAGTTTGGAAATCGGCTAAGCTCTGTAAGGGATGATATGTCTCAGACAGTCCACTGTAAAGGAGAACATGTCAACCATAAGCAGACATAAGCAATCTAACCCCTGAGCATTCTAATACGATTTTAGTCAAAGATAGCTCCACTCAGAAGATATCATTTCTTTAGTCATGCTTAAGGTTCAAATCTGGTAGAGCAATAGAGAGCAGATGTGTGTATTGGGTATGGCTTGTGAAAAACTTCTTTTATACCATCTATCTCTAGGATGTCAGCTTCTTTATGATTTATGCCAACTACTGATAGCATGTCAATTGATACTGACTAACTGACTAACTGACTAACTGACTAACTGACTGACTGACTAACTGACTAACTTACTAACTGCCTGACTGACTGACTGACTGACTGACTGACTGACTAACTGACTGACTGACTGACTGACTGACTAACTGACTAACTGACTGACTGACTGACTGACTGACGGACTGACTGACTGAATGACTGACTGACTGATGGACGGATTGACTTGGCCAATTGACTGACTGACTGAATGACTGGCGGACTGACTGGCTTGGCTGATTAACTGACTGGCTGCTATTCTGATGGATGACTCAATATGTTTATATAATGGATAATTTCCTTGGCTAACTTTCTAATGCACCGATTAGGTGACGGCTTGGTTGACAGATGGGTTAGGTGACTGATTGATTGACAAACTTACTGATCAAATATCCAAAACAGGAGAAAACATCATCCAAAAATTGTAAAACAACTTACTTCACAATTGGAATTGAAGCTTCATTTGCCATTTCCTCAATGTCTGAATGACCATAAACTCTGGCCAATGCAATGTCACTCAGACGGGATAACACCCTATAACAGAAAACCATATTTTTCCTCAAAGTTCAAACCTCCAAATTCAAACAAGAAATAGGACATGAGGTAACATGAAGGTGCTTCTCTATAATGGTTAGAAAGCCATAGCTTGATGCAAAAATGAAAATTTCTAACAAATGTATGAACCAGTAAAGCAAGGTCAGTGGGTTCTGAGACGTGCAAAACTAAAAACAAAAACACTATCGGAGGAAGGAGAGAGCCAGCTTAAAAAATCCACTTCTCTATGGAAATATTGAGAGTACCCTTGCAGTGCTCAAATGGATTATAATATGCAGTTACACAACACAGAAATATCAAAAAACCAATTTTCTGCTTTGTTGCTACATTCTGAAGAGAATATACGGAAGTCATTGATCATATATAAAAATGAAGGGTGTTAAGGACCGCTCATTTTTTATGCCTTTGGGCTGGGTAAATAATTTTTTTGTCTTTCAAGGGTTGGGCAGCACATTTCAATAACTCTATATTGGTTGGGTAACAATTATCTGTGTAGTCTACAAGGTTGGGTAACAGAAAAATCTACCCAAATAAATATTTCTATTCGGTCCCAACCTGAGGCATAGATAATGAATGGCCCCTTGGTGTCTTAGTGCTTTCCAAAACAGTGAAAGCTACCCTCACAGTCAATGCAGTCAAGATTTCTGCCGAGTAACTGCATACGGTTTCGGCAGATCCACTGCGGTGAAACTAGTACTTACTTTGATGTGTCCCTGATGGTTTCATTGACACCAAGATGAACGTCATCTGGACTTAAGTTGACAGCATGTCCTCCGAGCACTGAAAACCCTTTAAAAAGCACAATAAACATCAAGCAGCATTCAACACCATTGGATTCTTAGAGCATTCAACAAGACACATAAGTTGAAGATCAACAGGAACATTATCAAACTACTGCTTTATCTGATGCAAAACTACATACCTCCTTCTGTGGATGTCCGTGTCCTGGTACTCCTCTTCTGGAATATCATTGCTAGTGTCTTTCCTTCTAGTGGCCTGAAGATCTAGGGAGCAAAGAAAACATTTGTAGGTAACAAAAATAAAAAACCCCCTTTGAGTACCATTCACAATATATTTTGAATCAGATTAATCACATTGGAATTCAGGGAGCAATCTCCATACATCTTTATGATAGAGCTCAAAAAATTCTATAAATTATTTATAGCATGCGGTAAAATGTACAGAGAACTAGTTTAAGAATAATGATGAATCAGGCTTCTTAACTGCAATTTTAAAGTGTCTGTAAACTACAGTAGACGTAAGACGAAAGAATTTTCATTTTAACCAACAAGGAAGTACAAGGAATTTCAATCAACAATAAGTAACATTAACGAAAACTGAGTAGGTCAACTAGAGTAAGACTATTAAATGAAAGAACAGCAAATAAGTTGAATTTTAGCAGAATGCCGAAATCGCATGGAAAAAAGTGATTACATTGAATTTGATCTCAACAAATGGTTGGGAAGAGATCTTATAGCAGAGCTAATTCTAGACCCCCACCCGGCCAATCCCGCCAATTCAGACGTAATAATTGACATTATGGCTGTTAAGTGTAGTAACAGAAGATTGATGTTATTTGTCAATCAGATGGTTCTTCACACAGTAGATGGAAAATTATACCAGATGGATATCCTTAAGTTTTACAATTGATAATCAGGGGTTGAGTTCACATTTCATCAATTCTGATGAGGTGAATTATATCAAAAATAAACTATTGATCAATTCATCAGCCCTAATTACTTATCAGGGACAGTTGACCATTGCTCTCACTGGCTATTTTCTCTTCCTACCCCTTGCTACTGTCACCTTACTTATTTTTCATTCACTTATCTCAGTTTTTTCTTCCTTGTATCACAACATTCTTTGCTTATTCTGAGTTGTATCTTGCTTCCTTGCTGGACTTGCTTTCATATCATTTTATGTCATAACCGCTCAAATTAGCTTTCATTTTTTCAGCATCTATTTCTAATGCCTAAACTGTATCATGACCAACGATTATTCATGTAATATTGGGTATACACCTTCCCTGTTTTTCTCAATCGTTTAAATTATTACCGATTCAATATTTTGATTGGTTAGTGTATAGTTCATCAGATTCTATTTTATTGCTTATATAAACTGCTGTTTGATCTAAGTAAATTTAGTTCCAATCTACGCGATCAGCTAGATTCTAATTCCGTGAACTTTTTTGGGAGTCAACGCATTTGTTTATCAAAGTTGGAAAATACAATTTGTTGTATTTCTTATTTGACCGTTTGAGTCTTCTGCCATCAAACTATTTGCTACATATGAATTGTAGGTGTACCTTTACCAAAGAGCTATGTTGATATAATGATGGTGCTATAACAAAGCACAATGGCAAACTACAGGATGAAAGAATATGATTGTTTCTTGTGCATGCTTTTGTCATGAACTTAGAAATGCTAACTTGCTCCTACTACACAGATGCATTCTTTGTAGATAGGTCTTTTTCTATACCTCATTGTTTGTTTTGATCCTGTGTTTCAAGTCAACAGCAGTCCATAAGAATTTCTTTATCTCCTCCCCAGTGAAATCCTTCAAAGTGAGGAAGTCCTTGCCAACTAAGGATGAGCTAATATGTGAAATGACAAGTGAAAAAACATAACGTTGGCGAAATCACTAGCGTATTTCACATAAATCTAGTAATTAGTCAATTGCAAGATTATGATTATGCGTTTATAGTAGTAATTTACAGGCAAAGAATTTCTTGAATAAAAAACAAGGGAACCACTGTCCATTCGAACAGCTGTGTAGATATAAAGCATTAGCGCACATTAGTAATCTTTCGAAAACAGATCATATGTATTAACAGAACACATCATACCATATCATTATACGAGAACAGCAAAAACAATACAGATTAACCAGATAAGCTGAATTTAAGCTACTAATTAGGAATGAGAATTGACGAGATGGGCTTTCAATTTCAATTGAGCTGCTAATGGAACAGATGATCCGTTGGAGAAGTGGAAGTGTATTCCATAATTTAGAAAGGGACGAAATAGGGGAGCAGTTAAGCACTGATCATGCGAACAATAATGCTGGTTGAAAGCATTAGTACGGATCATAAGGGTAGAATCGTAACAGAAGCTCATGTTCAAGGCACACTCCCCCCCCCCCCTTGACCAATCAAAAAGTGCAACGGGTTATCTAATTTTGGGCACATTGATTTAAGGGGCTTTCCTCGGTGATTTGAATTCATCTAAGCCTATTGAATCAAGACCTGAAACCCAGTCCCATCTGTTGCAGTGTTGCATTCACCGTTATCCACGGCATAGCATGAAATCAGAAATCAAAGCGTCGGGGCCTCTGCCGCTGACTTTTCCAGGCGCTTCTTTAGGCCTCGTCGTCTGCGTCCGGGAAAGTCTCAAGAAAAACAACTTTCTTGTGACACACGACAAGCAACTAACCTCTTTCTCGAATGAAGATTTGAAATACTTGGCTTATGAACAGCGTGCTTTAAGGTTGGAAGAAGACGTTTCGCTAGCATCTTGCAAGTTGCAAAAATTATTGACCAGATACTCCGCAGGCATCAACAACAGGACAATGTTTGGAATATACTTGGAGCGGAACATTTTCAGCACGATGAAATGATGCAACAATACAGCAACAACAACAATTGCAACGACAACAGTAGAAGTCGTTCAACAAAATCTCTTGTATATTTCGAAAAAGAAACACCAGATAAACTGAAAGATAATAATTCAGGTGTGAACACAGATAAGACAGAGAAACAACACGTGTCAGGAAAAAACAAAGATGTTCATTGGAAGAAAAGCAAATACCTTGGAAGTCTGCTAGGCACAGAAGAAGATATCAAAAGAAGAATGGGGCTTGCCATAAGTTATAACAAGTTCAAAGACGTCCTAGAATCAAACAAGATCGGAAATATCACCAAAGCAAGAATCTATCGCATGTATGTAGAGAGCATCCTTATGTAAAACTCACAACTATGGACGTTAACAAAACAGCTAGAAAATGAAATCGACGTCTTTCAAAGAAAACAAATGAGAAGAATATTTAACATCAAATGGACAGACAAAGTTACCAATGCACAACTACACAAAACATACAAGCTTAAGACGTGGACTCATGTCATCAAAGAGAGTAGGCTAAGATGGTATGGTCATCTGTTAAGACTTCATGAAGATACACCAGCAAGAAAAGCTTTGAAAGAATGTGAAAGAAAAGTAAAGAAACCAAAAGGAGGCCAAAAACTGACTTGGATCCAATTGGTGAAGAGGACCTCAAAGAACTCAATCTCACAGAAGAACAAGCCAAAGCGATTGCACAAAATCGTGAAGCCTGGACAAATATGATTCACCGCACAATGTCTAAACCACTAGAAGGAATGTGTTGAAGATGATGATGATGATCTTGTATATCCAAATATAATATAACATAATGTGATATAATTTTTGGTACTTCAGCCTTAGTCAGAATTTGCTGTGAATTTCAAATTTAGAGGACTCTTTATGAACTTTCTTAAGCATGGCAGCTGTTCCAATCAGCATTTACCGAAAATTTTCTAGAGTTGCTTTCATCTTATTGTGACTATGCCACTCCATTAGCATATGAGCATCGTCTTGGAATCGCAAGTGTATTGCCGTTATAAAGGAAATTAGTTCTTTGAACACTTCGAAAAACGAGAATCGCAATCACAAAAGTATTTGTGAAAGTTCGTTCGGAATCAGCTGGGTTTTTAAGCTCTCCTCAGAAAAAATAAGACTGTGGTTGCGGATGTTTTGGATCTCTCTAGATGATTGAAAATCCTTATCAACTAATGCAAATTTAAACTGCCAATGACAGTTCGTCCAGTTATTTTTTACCATTACGATTGGGATTCATTCTGTCATAATCTAGTCGAAATTAGAGCTTTTAGAGAACGGGGGTCACCACATGGAAATGTAGAACTCCCCATTATCTCGTCACGTCATTAAACTGTGTTTGAAAAAAGCAAGAGCAATTTGTTGACAGTTCCAAACGTCATAGGTGTTGTCTTCCTAAGATATAAGGCTGATTCATCAGTAATGTGCTTGCTTGTGGATCCTATGGTCAGTGGCTATACTACCTCTTCGAACATTTGGACATGTTGAAAGGAAGGATAAGGACATTCTTCCATAAGCATAGCTTATCTAATGTCCGAAAATTATTCTTCGGCTGGTAGGGAGAAGGCATGAAAAGTTCATTGTTTGGCTTGATCAAGCATCTCTTCTTTTATGGGTTCTCCTACTACCTGAGATCGCCAGCGTGGACTCTTAATGATTAAGTCCACATATCTATGACAATGTGGCTTGGGGTTTTTATGCTTAGATTCACCTATCACCGAGCTCTGCCTGGCCTTATGCGACACGCAGACGATTTGCTGGTCTTGTTCTAGCCTGTCAACGATTTGAGATGCTCTGATGGCTTCTACTTTTTTCTGAAATCATTCAAGAAAAGGTGAGGATTGAAGAAGATTGAGTCGTCACGTTTTTCTTTAAAATGCCAATGATCGAATTTTATCTGCTTATTTCGTTATGCGGAAAAATCGTTAAATGAAATTTTGAAGCAGACATTATGTCTGCAAAGGAAAGTGTGTGCGTAGGAAGTGATGGAAAAGAAAGAAGAAGAGGGAGAAGAAATGGAAGAAGAGGAAGAAATGGAAGAAGAAGAAGAAATGGAAGAAGAAGAGGAAGAAGAAATGAGAGAAGAAATGGAAGAAGAAGAGGAGGAAGAACATGGAAAGACATAGTCGAAAAAGACCATACTCGTCTGCGAATCATAACACTCCCGACTTAAATCACATCTTCTCGTGAAGCACTTCAATAAAAGAAATTATTTTTCATTATCTAGAACAATGGGAACAAGGGTTAAGTCATAGCTCTGTTTTCGCTGGCAGATATTAAGTAAACGGGTGCTGCATTTTCTATGAATTCACTTTGACCGGTTCTATTATCTTCATCTTCCTATAGCACACAGCCGACTCTCAATCCTCGTTAAACGATCAACTGCATGTGAAGTACTGACAGGTATTCTGTTTCAAATTATTTGCGATGTTCCTATGTCAATTATTCTATCATTTCTAGTGTCTTCTATCTATCATTTGAAGGCAAATTTTAAGACGTCGACAAGCTGTTACAATAGCGCAGCTTCCTGGATTGACCTCTCGATGCGACCACAACGGACCCAGAAACCATATAGAGCATGCGACTCGCCCCCACTTTAAGAGACAGCGTTGCTTTAGGTAGGGTTCAAATATTGTCCATAGATTCTGCGAGCAAGTGTTTGTCAATTCAGCTATCCTTACAGCATTTCCATCCCTATTTTGTCCACTGGAAACCAAAACAGCATGATGTTTTCTCTGCAAGGTTTTCATTTTTTGATACTGTCTTCATAAATAAAGCTTTCTTCAAAATCAGGAAATGTACGAAACCTGTTAGTTTTCATTCTCTGTATTACCTAGCACCTTGACTGGATGACGCTATACCTAAAGCTGTAACTAGCGTCTCTTTCCAGGGAAAGCTTTGCCGTTTGCAGGATCCGATCCTTCGATCGCAATAAAATATCCCACCCAAATTGCGGTTCAAATCTGGGTTTAAGTTAGAAACAGTATCAAATTCTGAAAGTCAGCAATGCACACTTGCTCGCCAATCAAAAGACTTGACAAGAACTTTGATTTTTGCCGCAACCCCTTTTAGCCTTCTCCGCAATACCTGCTATTTAGCAGTTATAAACTGGTATGTTTTACAATAAAAGGTAAAATATTTGTATCTTCCTGAGAACTGTAAGTAAACTTTTGCTGCTCTAGCCTAATCTACTTTGGCGACTATCTTCCATTTCTAGTGGTAAGTGCCATTTCCCTGCTCAACATTCAGGGGAAACGTGTGACGTTATGGAAAGAAGGTTGGATTGGAACGAGGATGTAGTGAGGAAGCTCATTGCTAATATTCATTTGCATTGTGATAAGTGAGAGAAGCAAGAAACAGAAGTGAGTGGAAAGTGAGAAGGGGGGAGTGTATAGTAAAATAGTGCTTGCGAGGTAGAATGCTTTAGTTGTTAACATTGAATACAGTGGAGAGGAGGAAAGTAGAAATTAAGTATTTACATCGCGAAAGTCTTTGTTTTCCGTGGGCTTCGTTACAAGGGCATCCTAGCTAAGCACAGGCTTCTGTCCGTCCGTCAGTCATCATCCTTCCCCTGACAGTAGCATTCGCTGTGGTTACACGACTGTGTCGCCCAAACGGCCAAAGAAACGGAGATGGGCGCTGCCCTATCAGAAAAAGATGAGGGAAGGACTTTACGCTTTAGAATTTGTGACTTGCCTTGCTGAGTGATACACTTCGGCAACTGTACTGGACAATGTAATCTTCCATTGTTCTGACTGTCTGTTTTCTGTTGAAATATGAAATTCTGCACAGGTCATTACCTGTTGTGCGTAGTATCAACAGAGGAGCCTAAAAGTCCTGTTGGTGCAGTATAATTGTTCGGCTTCAGTAATGCTGTTGTCCTGGAAACTGTTCAGTACGATTCAACAGGCTATTGTCCCGCTTTTCAAACGAAACAGAGGATACAACCCATTTGAAGTTACGTTCTGGCGATCTCAATGCTTGACTTCAGATCATTTTGCACAAAGCTGTTTCCTCTGCTCGCGTTAGGAGAGATCATTCGCAAAATTCGGTAAGTCTGGCGTCCACAAGCTAAACTACGACGTATCAATCGAACTGCATGCATTTTCACAGCCTTCTAGGAGATGTTGAGACCACAAATGTAAAAGTCATTGCCCGCTAATTGCATTTAGTCCACAAAGTAGGGAAGTTCTTTTTGATTACGAATTTAAGTCTGAAAGATTCGGAGATTAAATCTCCGAAATGAAATCTTTTTGATGCACAGGTATCTGTTACACTCAAGCATCAACTGAAATGACGTAATAATCTGGAGCAGTTGTTGGTTAGCTGTTCTTTCCTTACTAAGACAACTACAGTTCGGACTCAACTACTGTAAGTACCTAGCCCCCCGTGATTTAGGAAACTACGCACATAGCATAAGCTACAGCAAATGAATACTTCAAAAGCGTCGCCCATCCGAAATCAGCAGAAAAAGAGGCGTCCGAATGAGGAGCATTTAGTGCAACGAGGCAACAGACAAACACGAGATATGAACCCGTAGAATAATTTCTTAATCATATTGCAGAATAGCAAATGTTTCGTAAAACTTTGCACGCTACGTTGTGATAGCCCCGTAATTCACAGTCAGCAATGCGACCGGCCATTTCTTATTGATTTCAACTGTGCTGTCTCGTTTGGTTTGGAGCATTGTAAGTTAGGTTTGGAGCATTGTAAGTTAGGTTTGGAGCATTGTAAGTTAGGTTTGGAGCATTGTAAGTTAGGTTTGGAGCATTGTAGGTTAGGTTTAACAGCGTTCTACTTTGTTTCTTGAATTTTAGTTAAATGTTTTTATCGGAGGGCCCCTTGAAAACCAACTTGCTGAAAGGCAACCCTGCTTAAATTGATTAAATGAAAATGAAATGAAATGCGAGGCAGACCTAAACACGAAGCGATGTTCTTTCTGCCTGGACTGAAGGCATCTCCTGCACCCGTCATAATCCCTTTTGCAGAGTACAATGAAGCTGATAATAATGCCGTTAACGCTTCCCATTACACCCGAATGCAAATACACTATAATGGAATGGCAATAGGAAGGATACCTGAATAGGCACAGCTGTTGAGCAATCTCAATAGAATGCTACGGTTGATGAAGCGCCTGTTTCCGTTGAAATTTCCATTTGAAATTTCCATTTGAAGCTTCGCATGATGCTCTTACCTGATCGAGGCCTTTGAATCGTCCTTATTACTGAATCCGCTATCCTTGTTCGGGGGGAGCGCAAGAGCCCGTCTCCCGCTTTTAAATCCTGCGGAAGAGACTGGCAGGTAACT
Organism: Pseudorhiza aurosa; assembly: GCA_964026355.1. Taxonomy (NCBI): domain Eukaryota; kingdom Metazoa; phylum Cnidaria; class Scyphozoa; order Rhizostomeae; family Lychnorhizidae; genus Pseudorhiza; species Pseudorhiza aurosa. Next base: position 4,305,426 of record OZ032126.1, read on the forward strand.
TCAGCTACCCGTTCTGCCAAAAAACCAATGCCACAGTCGTTTTTGCCACGACGAAAACAAAGTTGCATGACTTTCCCATCATTTTTTAGAGCACGAAATTTGATTTATTACAATCTTCATCGACTCTTTCCCTCAAATGTGCTTTGAGGGAAAGTGGTTGCAGAATCGGTTACGAGCCGACAAAAATGAGTCGAGATCACTTCTGGCGGTCGATATCCAGGGACACAGACGTGGATGCTTCTGCATTGTCCCCATTTATTTGTTTTGATAGCAGGCCCGGATTGAATATTTAGTCAGCTCGTTAAAGGAAGCATGCTGCCGATTTTTTGTTCACCATACCGTGCAGCCAAGTCAACTGCAGACAGTTGGAAAGGAAACTGCCCTTTTGGGATCTAGCGTGCCGCTTAAAGTAGCAGGTAGCGAGTACCCCCGCTGTACCTGGAACTCGACTGGCAAATTAGAAATCAAGGGAATCGAGAAGTCGCAAATGAGGAAAGAGTATAAGATGGCGGGATGCCTGCCAACATTTCAGAACAAAAAGCCCCGTCTTGCAAGGACGCGGAAAGATTCGATGCGGGTTTAGGATAGGGTTACACCCAGCAGCGGGTGGACCCCATCAATCGCAAAGGCTAATTGGATTAAACTGGTTTCTGGCACAGCGCCAGTCCTAATTGTGAACTGCCCTGCACCCATTTTTCGCGCACCTACCCTAAACGGAGACCACTCCTGGCACGTGTTCTTGTTTCAAGTTGCCCCCAGACTGAAATCGAGAAACTGTACGGCTGCCCCCGTCTTTCATAGCGATATTCTTTATTGATAATTGAACCTAGTTTGTAAATAAGGACGCAACTTCGTCCAAACAGTTCAACGGAGTGTGGAAGTGGTGATTTTTGACAGTAAATCAACGTATACTTTCCACAGATTTATTTCGGCGAGCAGCCTCAAGAAAGTTTGTCAACAAGTCACCACCGCTATACAAGAGTGATCCGTCCAGGTTGAAAATCAAGTGCACAGAAGCGATAAACAAGCCGGTGTTTGTCGGAAGGTAAGCTGCAGACAGATGAAATATTACGAATTTCTTTCATGAGGTATGCTTGATAACTGCAGTGTGAACGCAGAAGAAGGAACAAAGCGGTAAAAGCAGCTCCGTGCTTACGCTTGTAGCATGGCTAAACATCGTTCTACTTTTCTCAGCAATATGGGGCAGCTTTCTCGCTCTAACTTTTAAAAAACAATGACTGCCAGTTGGCGATATCTTTCTGAATTATCATGCGATTTTTTCTTAATTGGCTTGCTTAAGCTTTCATTGGTGAGGCAAAAATTTCATCTGATTTTTCCATAGACTATATCTTGTACTTTTGTTATGCTAAATCACTGAGCTATTCATTTCCCATTGACCGTTGTCCACCTGCCTCGAGTTTTTCCCTCCTGCGGACATTTATTCTTGCAGCATATCATGCCCATGAACATTGACACGATGTTAGCTTTCCAGCTCGTTGAAATATCTTAGAATTGAGCTTGCTAATTGTATTTGCTGTTGTCTTACACACTAGTTTTGTGCTGCAAATTGGCGCACTAGTGCCTTGTAATCCTCTAAGCAATTCAAACAGGAAATATGCTTTGTCGTGTTTATCTGCTTTGCCTACACATCCTATAGTAATTTTAGGAGACTTAAAAGCTTCGTTTAGCGAGCAGTGTCCTGATCCTTCATCTCAATCTCACCACACCTACTTGATTCATACAGAAGTATGCAAGCACTCTTGCCTCAGCAAGGGAAATGGTGGATTCAGCGATGCAATCAGTACTGTAAAGCATTAGTTTCAGTACCAAGAACTACACTGGTGTAGCAGATTCTACCAAGACGGAACGAGAGCGACTAAATATCAACACCTTGACACCTTGCAGAGAACACTTGAAGGACTACGGCTACGGAGGATAGAGCTCAGCGGTTTAAAAGTCGATAGAGGCTCACCCGGGAGTCCCAAGGTTCAGTTTATCCTAACTGGTCGATAGTTGTTGCCTGGGCGCCGATGGTAGCTCTGCCTCAGCAAAAGGAGCTACCGATCCAGTTCTAGCATGAATGAAAATTGGAAGAGCTCCCTTGCTGCTCGACTGATACCGATATCACTCGTTGCCGATTGGACTGACCGAGAAGAGTGGCGAAGAGTGGATACATTAATTAGCTGCAAAGCAAATGAACTTCAAAAGATGCACGAGACTAGATCAACATGAGTTAATTGAGGAAGCAAATCTTTAAAAAAGGTGAAAAAGCTCTAACTTGGAAAATTGAGGGAAGTAACGGTCCCTAAATGGCTGCACTAATAAACAAATTGATCAGTATATGTAGGTCTGTTCGTCTGAGTAAATTGTTGGGTATATCCTAGTTACTTCTTGCCAATGCAGCAACGCTAGTACGAAGAAAGATCTTGCAAACAAGTAGAGAAGAATTACTGGAGAAGAAATATTAATACTGTATGAGGAGCAAGCTGCTTAGGGGTATCAAGATGCAAGATTCACGAGGAGAAGTATCGTCATAAGAATGGAAAAGAAATTTTCAGAACAATCTTTCAAAGCAAATCACATCAATGTTGCTGCAAAATAAAGATTGCAAGATTGCAGATGGCGAATTTGTATTTCTAGCTTAAATCTTGATAAAATTCGCAAAGCAGCAGACATACTATTTACCAAAGAATTAGCATTTCATCAAAGACGTGCATTGCACCTTACATTGAAAAACAACATTAAGAGTATGAAAATCAAATAAAAGTCAATATCGATGTCTCGTTAACTGGTTATGGTCAATACCAAGCACCGGTAGCACACGTATTTGCAATCAGCATCCATAAATAAATGACTCTACGAAGAAGCTCTAGAAAGCACGAGGTACAAAGACGGACAAAGGTAAGTAAATGCTAACGCGAGATTCCCCTGTACGTGAGACTTGCCGATGATGAAGAAAAGAGAGAAAATATACAAAGAGTGTTTGCATTATAAACAGGTGTATCCACCACTTTTGAACCTCTGCTGTTCTACGTATCCCTAGCAATACAATGAAAAATGCACTTAGTTCACATTTGAGTTGCTGAGTTGAATGAAATGAGCTCTTTGACAACAGCGTATGCCAGAAAAGTGATAGAATTTGCACTCTTTCTGGCGCAGCTGTCGACACATGCAAATGTCACACTCTCATGCAATGCAACCGAGCGGTGGATTCAATTGAAATGTGCAGGCCTGTTTTAAATGCACAAAATCTTCTCCATTGACACTTAAATTAAACAATTGTTCTAAACATCACGGTCGAAAGGTGCCAAGGCAATAGATCAAGAAACGAATTCTTCGATAGAAGCAATCATAGCCAGCGCACTAAATGGTCCATCAGAAGTTCCACTGTTGCAAGGGATTTTCAAGTGATCACGTATTTCTGAAACAATTATCAAATGTTTTTTACATCAATGATAGTTATAAACAATGCTTTTCAAGGTTTATAACAATCATGAATGACGATGATACGCTATGGTTATGGAAAAGACAAGACTAACTCTTCATTCACACACGAGCTCAAGTGCATCGTTTGAGTTTCACTTAGAACAAACAAAATCTTCATTCAAAGATTTCAAGTCACCCTCGTAGAAATCAGATGCTATCAGCCAGGGAGGACGTACCGGGATACTTCTCAATAGCTTTCAACAGGACTCGTGGGTCCCTGCTGTCCCAAAACACGCAATTCAATGTAAGACTGTTTTAAGACTGACTCGTTGTAATTTTCTGCCCTTTTCACTTTGCAGGTCTGCACGTAGATCGATGTCATACCATTAATAACCATGTCACCAGTCGTTGTCATACTAGTCTTGGCTGTCGTTGGCATTTCCACAATCATCATAAATTCAGCAACCTTGTGGATCGTATTCACATCTCAGCGGCTACGAAAGCCAGCGTACTATCCTATTGTGAGCTTTGTCATTACTGGTATACTCGAAGGGGCCATTGTCGTCCCAGTTTACTGCATAAAACGTTTAGAGTTGCCAGACAGTCCAAACTGGGTGTGCGATCTGTTCCGATTTCCGTACTTCCTATGCGGTCATATGCTGACGCTAAGCATACTGCTTGTGGCGATAGAGCGAGTTGTGGCGATAAAATTCACGTTTAGACACCGAAGCTTGACGAGGCAGTCAACCATGTTTGCGATCCTGAGTTGCTTATGGCTTGTTTTCATCACCATCGACATCTTGCCTTTTGTACACGGTGCAAAACAGAACAAATCATGCAAGTATGTCCCGTGGAGGGAGTGGAGCGTGGCTGTTTTGCTGCTTACAATCGTATTACCTATGATAATAATAGTGGCGAGCTATGCGTGGATATGGAGGCAAGCTGTGAAACACGCTGAGCGGATACAAGCATCGTCGGCAAAACAAAGTTGCTCGCAAACGAAACGCTTTAAATATCGGATAGAACTCAGAGCAACAAGGACAACTCTCCTACTGGTAGGGATCTTTTTCATAACTTGGGCACCCATCGGCATATACTATTTGGTTGAAAACGTTTGCAATGACTGCGTAGCCAAGTCGATGTCGCCTGCCGCGCAGGAGAATTTTAGGATCTGGGTTAAGATTATATCTTTCACGACGTGTATTTTCTCCCCCTTGGCCTACTGCTGGAGAACGAGGGAGTTTCGACATGAGCTGATATCATCGATGCATAATCGAAACATGAGAGTGCCTGCTCTTGCCATACAATTCGTGCAGCGATTGAATAGGGAAGAAAACGCAAAAAACAAGGTAAAGCAAAGCATGGACACATCATTATGAAGTTCAATTACTCCTATACAAATATTCTCCTAGTACCTAGTTTGATAAACCATACTTTTCTTTTCATTAGGCGAAAACATTCAGTAGCATCTGTGAAATGGCTGTTTTTGATAATTAGGCTTCTTAGCGTCCTTGACCTGCTCTTAATGCCAGCAACTCTTTAACACTGGCCATTATCTAATTTCTCGATTGCCCGTCAAATCCAAACATTTGTGATGGTCAATGGTTGCTTTGAATGCGCGCAATCGTCTCATCTGAAGTGGGAGAAAATGTTTATAGAAGGCAGCATTAGTATATAGCAAATTATCCCAGATAGTACAAAACCTGCGTCAAATTGCAGTTCTTTCCCCAATTAAGACAGTGAATGGTTGTTGGTGAAATCAGGAAATTTAAAGGTGATGCTATGAAGTTAACGTCTTGGAAATAAGGGGGAGTAGTGAATGGTTGTTGATGAAATCAGAAAATTTAAAGGTGATGCTATGAAGTTAACGTCTTGGAAATAAGGGGGAGTAGTGAATGGTTGTTGATGAAATCAGAAAATTTAATAGTGATGCTATGAAGTTAACGTCTTGGAAATAAGGGGGAGTAACGTAGCTTGAATACAACGAATCAAATTAGCTCTTTCTTTCATTTACGCCGTGAAGGGGCCAAACAGTAAATAAAAACCAAATACAGTCAACTGTCTAATTCGAACGCGTGTAATTCGAACTTTGCTAATTCCAACAAAATTTCAGGACCCTTGAAATTCTGCTAACAAAAACATCTACATTTCGAACCGTTCGTAATTCGAACATTCTTTAATTTCTATATTTCTCTGTGATTCGAACCTTTTGTAATGCGAACATTCTTACGATCCCCCAAAGAGTTCGAATTAGAAAGAATTGACTGAATAGTCTATATTGAACTGTAGAAATTAGCATTCATTCCATCTAGTATTCGTTTCATAACAAGGATTACGAATATTGATCGAATTACAAATCATCATACAAATCTCATTGCGATTTTCTTCCGTCTTTTAATCCGTGATGAGCTAAGTAAACCATGGCTGCCGCCTGCTCAGTAGCTTGCTTACTCTTTTCCCTGTGAAAATTGAGCAGGTGAAGTCAGAACTCGTCGAAAAATCTCACATCACTTCCTGCTGCGTTCCATACTCGATTTTAAGCGTAGCAGAAGCCATAGGCATGGCTGTGAGTCTTCTCTAGGGAAGTGGGATTCATGAGGTGGCTTTCCGTTGCCTTCATCACCAATGGTGCTTAGCATTCTCGATTTTGAGCGTAACAGAAACCAGATACAGGGCTCTGAGTTTTTTCTAGGGAAGCGAATTTTATGAAGGGCTTTTCCGTTGCCTTCCTTGCTAATGGCGCTTTATTGTGACATGTGCAGGATTCGAACTCCCAACCCCTACGTTATGAGCCTTATGCTTAACAATTAGCTACACCACGGCAACCCCATATTACTTCCCAACTGATGCAAAACATATCGCCAAGTTACCGGAGAAGAAGGTTAACGATTGGGGATTTGGCATCGGAGCATGGGTTTTATTGCGGGCCAATTCCCTGCTTTGGAGAATCACAGAGATATAGCCACTTGTATGAATTGAACAAACCACGTTAAAAAACCAGCAAATATAACAGCGGCAAAAAGTCATGACCGTCCATTACGAAAGTCGTTCGCGAAGAAGTCAAAAGCGACAGAATACAAGTGATAAAATACGAAATTGTCACACGTGGTGACCATTCAACAAAACAATAGCCTACATGAACAAAGCAATAGGCATTTGTTCAAACGTTCTTCGCAACAACTCCTTGCTTCTGTTGAAAACGTTCCCCTACTTGGTTTTTTCAAACATGATTTGGACCTGGGCCGCAAATTCAACCTACTCCTGCATGTCGGAATTCTAATGAACAATCGAAAATAATCTTACGCCGAAGAGGGGGAGTCCAGACTCAACAAAAGCAACATCTCAGCCATTTTATAGTTTCGTAACAGCTTAAAGAAAGCTCTCGCATACCAGCTCTTAATAATTTGTTTCTGCAATGCTTCAAATCAGTCAGCGCTAGCGTCTGCAAAATCTCTTCAAAGGGATTCCTACTTGAGCAAATGCTGCTTTGAAAAGAGTTACCTAATTGAAAAATCACTTACCAGTTCGGTGTGCCATACTTTTTCCCGTCGATATTCAATGCAGACCTAAACAATCTATCGGAATTCGTTTCCTAGAAAAGAAGCTTGGTTATTTGAAACTGTGCCTAAGTCGATCAATCGTAATTCACTCAATAATCGTCTACGGGTAATGTTCTACGTCACGTCCTAATGATGATTCGATTAACGTAGACATGCTCACCGTTCCGGGCTGGGAGGAGCCAACCAGCAGCCGCTCTGGCTGCAAGAGGGGGCTAAACTCACAGCTGGAGAGCGGAGGGATCAAGCTCAAACTTGCAGCAGAAGAAGGAAAGGAAGAAAGATGGAACAGACGCACATATGTCCCATCGCTGTCACTTAATTTAAATGTAAGCACTGCAACAAAAAGTTCATTCTAGCATTGGCCCGTACAGCCACTGCTGCAACGAGGACTGTCCCTCTCGCGTTGGCCTCCACAGTCACAAAAAGAAGCACTAAAACTATCTCTTCACGCATTGAACCATAATCATGCTTGAATGGAGGATGCCGACAAAACCTTTCCAGCAGTAGAAAGGGCGATGATCAATAAGGATTCTGTTGTAAACACGAAAGACCAAGCCACTCTGGTTTCACCTTCACCTCAGTTTATCGACTTGACGTTCTTGAGTGGAATGATGATTGGTGGGATAGAGTTGGTGGATTAGGCAGTGAGACTTGGATATGGTGTGAATGAGTGGAGCTTCTGGTGGTCCTGACACGCCTCAGAGGAACTGGAATAACATCCCTGATCTCCTGAGAGCAATGCCCGTAAAAGCATCTGTAAAAGTTAAACTAAATACACAACTTAAAGTTGACCGGTAAGATTTAGAAGCTGCAAAGAGGGAGACGTCGAATTCGACCTGACGCGGCCGCCTAAACCATATTCCTCCCCCTTCTGTCCTGCGCCAATTTTCTAGCCTCAGTATGGGATATCCTACGCGGCTCCTTGGTCGAGTCACTGCGCCGAGGCTTCCGTGTGCCGCTGGCATGTTGCCCATTCACTATTCAAGTGAAAAGTGCATTTGTCGTATCGCTGCTGAGTCGCACGTGGCCAATAAAATTCCGTTTTATTGACGGTCTCTTCAAAGATATCATATTCACACGTGGCGTATGAAAAAATCAATGCTCTAATGCAAAATTTCACCCGGTATAGTGCGAAAATCAATTTCTCCATCCACGAAAAATGCAACGCAACAGCGTAAATTTACTTCGATATGGTGCATTCAAAGCATCTAGCAGCACAAAAATGGACAAGAAAGATGGGACATTTCGCACAAGCAAAGCCGTGTCACTGTGACCACAGTTTAAGAGCTTTCTCTTGGAAAACGCTCGTTACACATTCAGCCGACCCTGACATTCTTCAGGGTGACCATGAAGACCCATCGAAGACAAGCACTGATGAAAAGTTCTTTTGGAAAATCGACCTAGTCAGTTCTCAATAATGAATCAGGATGGCTGCATGTGCGAGCAAGAAAACAGCACTGTGGGACAATTGAAAGGCTTTGCAGCTGTAGCAGTGTCTTCCCTTTCAACCAGCAATTACCTCACTACATCGCATCCCTGCTGACTTTAACACTGGTCGAAAGACCATTTAAAAGAGACAAAAAATTCTGGAAAGAAACTAGATATCATGGATCGATTGAAATGTCACTCACTGTTTCAAATTTGGGAGGCTTTAGTCTTGATTTCCTGAAAAACACACAACAACAAAATGAGACAGTGCTATCCTACAAGCAAGGCAACAATACCACGAGGTGAAAAAAACATTCCGATGAAAAGAATAAATAAACTGATCTACAATAGGTCTGTGTGATACTTCAAGAAGTAAAGTTTCTATTGAACGAGTTCATTATAGTTGGTAAAGAATGAAAACTTGAATAAGATGGTAATCATTTAAACATTTAAGTACGGATACCTTGTATGCTCAAACAATATCATTTTTGGCGTCACTGTCTTAGGGAAATCATGCCTATAAAAGTGGACAAAACATTATCTGAAAGAGCAAACATTGGGTATCTCCACAAGTGTTATGTGACCATAATGGTGCCACTTTTATTGTCAACGACTTTTTCTACTATGCTAAGTGTTGCGCAAAATGATTAAGCACATTTCTTAGGCCTTGGACAAATGAACTGAACATGCAACTGAACATGCAACTGAACATGCAACTGAACAATTTCACAATGTTCAGCAATTGTTCAGTGCCTCTTGCCAAACGAGTTTAACAATCCACTGAACATTTACTGAACATTTGGCTGATCGCTTTCATGAGAGGCTGTCGGCCTCGATTCATTAGTGCATCCAACTCAAGCGCATAGTTGGCAATGTTTTACGCTTGTTCAGTGACTGAACGAGGTGGCCAAATGAACTGGATTTTTCACTGAATCTAAATGTTGGCCGTTGCTCAGTGAAATGTTCAGTTCATTTGTCCGAGGCCTTATGCCTGCTCCTCCCAAATCCTCGATCTTTCTAGGGACAAAAGAAACGGGTGACTATAAGAAGAACATAATGATTTGCATCAGAAATGGAAAAAACTTAGCAGAAAGCTAAGACCTATCAAAATTTCTCGCAGGGGGCAGATGAGAAATCAGACAAATAGTTTCATTATTGCATAGTCTCGCTACAAGAGACCTCTCCACGAGAAATTTTATCGCACTTTCTTCTCAAAGACATCTGAATTGCATAAATAATTCATTCATGTTAGAGCTTGTGAGCCCACATATATATAGTCATACAAATACGTACATATAAATATACATAGATGTAGATATAAATATCTATATAATAACACATATATAAATATATGCTACTGCATAGATATTTATATATATATTTAGATATATATAAATATAATATCTAAATATATATATAAATATCTATACAAAATATAGTGATAATCACTGATGAAGCCCTCACAAGGCGAAACGTCTGAAGTAATCTATCAATAATTTTGCCTTAAAAAGTAGCCTATTTTATATTCACACACACACACACATAAATATATATATATATATATATATATTTATATATCTATATGTATCATTATTTATTTTTATATATATTTATATATCTATATGTATCATTATTTATTTTTATATATATTTATATATCTATATGTATCATTATTTATTTTTATATATATTTATATATCTATATGTATCATTATTTATTTTTATATATATTTATATATATATTTATATTTATCCTTTCTTATAAACCGCAGTATAAAAAATTACATGCCCGTTTTAAAAGTGGTATGAAATTAGAAGCAGTCTCCTTACTGATTAACATGTGTCTTGCAGCGCAGATAAATGTATGTGCCTGATAAGAACTCATTGAAATATTAACAAAAAACACAATATCATACTTATCGAACTTTAAATCTTTACAAATGAGGCCATCTGCTCTGACCCGCTTATCTATAAAACTGAGAATTTCCTTGTTCTGAAAAAGATAAAAACGAAAAAGTTATGAAAATCCTTTTTAGTATTGTATATATCCATTGAGTAGCAAAGAATGGAGTTCAGAGTGCCTTTGGCTCATTATGTATGTACGAGTAAAAAGAGTGGTCTGTTAGGAGCACTTCAAAGCCACAGCGAAACTTTATTTTTCTCCTTAACACGAAACTTAGCCACGCATTATGACGACGACGACAGCGACGACGATAATGATGAATGATGGTGATGATGGTGGTGATGTTGATTATGATTGTCATGACAACGACAATGACAATGATGATGATGATGATTATTATTATAATAACAATGATGATGATTATTATTATTATTGTAATGACAATCTTGATGGTGATTGTGATTGGGATTGCAATGATAATGATGACGATGATGATAAAGAATGAAGATGATAATGACGATGATGATGTAACCCCGATGATTTCACAAGCTCCATACTAATAATGACCGCAGATGAAATAATCTTCACCTCTTCCTCTACTTCATCATGCTTTCTTTTTCTCTGCTCGATTGTTGTGTTCAAAAGCTGTTTTAATTCAAAAATTTCACTGAAAAAAATGATGCACAAGTCAGGAGTCAGGATGCGAGGTACTCTACCACAGAGAAAGACTGATACCGTCAAGATAGTTTGGAACAAAGAAAAACTGTGGCAGAAAGTAGACCAGAAATCACAGATGGCAGAAGTAGCTCAGATGTATGCGAAAGATCTCACTGGTTATGTCAGATGAATGGTTTTGTGAGTACTCTTACTTTGACATCAATATCATCCATATGAAGAAAACTTATACGGACACTGCGAAGTCTTTTCATAACCTACGGAAACCCAAACACGCAAGCTAATGAGCAGAGATGCTTCAACTGTTCTGGGACGCCCTCTGCTTCATCAAAGGAAGAAATGCAACTCACCACAACTCAGGCATTGTTTTCGAAGCTAATAAGCGTCGTCCATCGCTCGACTCTAAATTCTTGTGCATTAATTGACAGACGCAGTACTTTGTACCGGGAAAGTTGTGATCGTACTTCAATGCATACACCAAATAGTCCTTGATTTCTTCTCTTTGAGGTAACAGGCCCTCTTTCCTAAATATCGATGGAGTCCATTCAGCGACCCTCGCTAGCATGACAGAAGAGCAACAAGTTATGCTTCTGAAGGTTCCTATATCCGCATAGGTCTTGATATCTAGCGATCCACCATTAGCAATGACTGGAATAGACACCGCTTCCGAGACTTTCCTGATGAAATCACAATTACAAGCTTCGGAGGAGCGCTGTGTACGAATCCTAAAAAAAAATATCAGACAGTTAAGATATGCAAGGCAATGGAGCTGGCACCCTAAAAAATCTCAATTGTCCTCTACCGCTTTTAACTACATGTCAAATCTGTGTCTAATTCGAACTTCTGCTAATCGAACAAAATTTCCAGGTCCCTTGAAAATCTCCAAAACAAAAAATTTCTATTATTCGAATATCTGTAAATCGAACTTCTTGAAATTCGAACATTTCTACAATCCCCCAGAGAGGTCCACTTGGACAGAATTGACTGTATTTGAAAGCATGTAAAACATTGAACGATTCAGTAACGACAAAAGGTTGAATATCTTACAAATAGAAAGAGCCATAAACTGGGTGAAAAAAGTCATTTTCTAAGTCCCTTACTCGAAAAGAGTGTTGGGGGACCCTTGCAAGAGATGTACTATCCTGAGTCATGGTACCGTAAGGCAGGGTGTCCAGTTATACAGTTGATCCCTAGCTTCGTACTGGGCACCCGTCTACTGCATAACGAAAAGATGCAGGGCGAAGAGAAACGAGGATGATGGGGTCTAGAACTCGGACCGTCAGTATAGTAGACATGTGTTCTAACCAACATGCCAAGTGACCCTCTACAAACTGGGTACCGTTATATAACATTTATGACAGTCGTTGGGTTGGAACAGAAAGCCGTTCTTGAGATCGGGTAAATTCATGGATTCGCTGAGAGAAGGGAGCCTTTTTGACGTCATAGAACTTAGTGAAACAGCACTGACGTATTATTCTGAAATCTTAACATCCCCGTGTTATAAACTCCTTCTACTTTGGACTTGGTCGCTAGAATATTGCAAAGAAATACTAGACTTCCAAGTATAAATAACTTTAGAAGTGCACCTATACATCATTTTGATTCTTGAATGCAGGGTATGCCGATGGATTTATTTAGGGCAAATGAACAACTATAATAAATAAAGTGCGAGCCATCTAAGACAACAGCTGCTAATCTCTACCGATTCATTGCAACTCAATGCAAGAAATGAGGCATCTTTGACGTCATAGCAACTCACATGAATTGCTCCTTCTAGCATCTACTTGCAGCGCAGCGATAAACAGATTCACAATCAGCAAAAGCCGAATTTCACATCCCCATCAGACATTTTCATATTTTTCAATACGACAGCATCAAACTGAAAATAAAGCGAAGCAAATTTCAACGAACCTTCCATGCACGCCAATAGCTTTGACGCCCGTTTTTTCGATCATCTTGACAAGGTTCAAAGTCTCGTCGAGCTGCATGACAAATAGAACAGGCCAATCAACACCAGAATTCTACGTGAAATAATCCCCCTTTTCTAATGTAGACCTTCATTAAGAATACTTGCAAAGCCTATAGGAATCCTCTGACCTTTAGGTACGTTGGAAATGAGATTTGAAAAGAGGCAACGAAATCAAAAAGTAACTTCACGTCCCAAACTCGATGCAAGCACCGGAGATCGCCTTGTTTAGGCGGTACCATCCTTACCCACGGCATTAGTGAGGTAGGGTGACAAATTCTCTCTCCTGCAGGACTCTACCCCCAGGTACGAAGAAACGTGAACAGGCGTGCAGGGAGCCTGCAACCTTCGGTACAGTAGATCACTATGCCGGATACCCTTCTGTGGAAAGGTAGAACTGGCTCAATATGAATGCTTGCATTAGAAACAAGGGATCGCCAGCCCATCACCATGTTCTACTCCTCAGCCGTTCCACTAGGAAGTCTCCAGGAGCCTAAAATTCGACTAATTGTGATGCATAGCAAATCGTGGAGTAATTTAACGTCGACTAGGAGTGTACAATCTTGCTTTCTCCGATGAGGGAGAAGGAGAAATATGGTCATTCGTGTTGCCTCTGATATGTGGTGATTTCCGACCTAGCAAATGCATCATCGTATTTAAGTCTACAAAACATTGGGACGCTAAATTTGCATCTTCTTAAATGTTTGTATGGCAATGCTCTTAGACCTAGCTTAGATAGTGCAATTCCTAGACAAAAATTGGACCAAAAAGCCACGAAGGATTACGCTTGAAGTATGTCATTACTAAGAAGCCTTCATACTAATATCAGCCCAAAAGCTACAATCAAATTCAAATTCATTTATAGGACTATACGCTTAATTTAAACAATTGAAGAAGATATATAAACATGACACAATAGTGAGCAACATTGCAGCCTTTAAAGAAGTGTTGCCGAGGGCACTACGGTAAACCAAAACGGTCTTCGAGCCTAGTTTCAATCAACGATATACACACATCCGATTCTCGCAAATGATCCGTTAACATGCTCAAGCGACACGTGAAAATTGCGAATAACAGAGCATTCAGTTTAACTTACAGAGGGCAAAAGCCTTATCTTACATGTGACTGGCTTCTTTATTTCCTTGACCAGAGTCGTCAGAATCTGAAATGAGAAACAACGAAAGTCAAAGAAGAACAGCTGCAGAAGAGCTGCTACACAGCATATTTGGTCCACTCGAAGTTGTCGTTGGAAATCCGAATTTTCAATATTTGCTGGAGCGAATTATGTCATAATATGTTCCTCTGACTGTTGTGCTGTAAGGAAGTTTGGATGGAACCACAGATAGTAGCATCTGCGATATATCTTCGTGACCAATAATCCATCTGTTTATGAAGAGAAATTTGTTTACAATATAATATGGTCATTATAAGCCTCCAGAAGCAAGTCAATTACGTACTTTATTACTGAGTTATGTTGGGGAAAAGCCATGGCGACTTATAAAATGCCCTAACAAAGGAAGAAAGAAGAAAGCGAAAGGCTAAGAGAAAAGAGATATCAGATCAAGTTTACCTATTTCAGATTTTAAAGATGGCAATTTGTAGGATTCGGGAAAGTAGAAGAAGCAAAATTTGACCTGAATGAGTCCGGCAATATGGCAAATGGATTCATTCACGACAAAATGAAGACTCCTCATTTCTTTGGCTTGGGGAGACGGATCTGATGACAATCTATTGACGATTCAGGAATCACGAAAAAGTTTGGGGCTTGATAATTCATTCAAAAAATATGTGAAGTTCAAACAAAACATAAACAGCTTGTGATTATTGTTTACCTCTTTGACTTTTTCTGGATTTTCTAGCAAAGCTGCACCCATTCCACCCTAGAATAACAAAATGGTGTTGTTTAAAGCCACGAAATTGAAAACGGTAAACTTGGCCTTTTCTTTCGAGTTGAGCAACCATTCCAAAGATGAACTTCATTCGGCATTGGAAATCTAGGAAACCAGAATTCTAGGAATATCTTCCTGCTAGCTCTGTCTTGATCCAAAGGTTGACAAACGTAGCACTGATGCATCGATCTAAGTCTATCATTTAGGCCAAGGAAAAGTCATAGCAAGGTCTCCATACTTTCACTGTACCTACTTAAGCAAAATAACATTTTACGTAAATTATAAGCGGGTAGCTGTTGCAACATAGAGAATATGGTGTACATTATTATTACTATTACTATCATCATCATGATTATAATAACTTTTACCATCATAATCATAATTATTTTCACCATCATAACTATTATTATTGTTATCATCATAACTATTACCATTTTTATCATCATAATTATAATCATCTTTATCGTTACATTTATCTTGCTCTTTTCTCCTCGTATTAGTTTTTTATTGTTAACCATAAGCCAGGCTAGCCAATTTCAAACTACCTATGTATTAGAGAGGTTTGTAATTGTAGTTTAAATTGAATTTGAATGAAAGGTCTCCACAAAAATTATTATTATCTTTATCATCATAATAATTACTATTTTTATCATCATGATTATTATTATTTTTATCATCATTACCAAACTTTCCATTGTTTTAATGTGATATAATACGAGGCATATTGCATAATCTACAATTAGCATCTTGGATTGAAACTACTGTAGAAAAACAGAAAACAGGGCATTACCTTGATTGAAAACTCCTTGGGGCAGCCCATATTAATATCAATCGCAGCAACATCGTTTTCTCTGAAAATGGCAAGGGATGTAAATTGTCTGTGGAACTAGGTCAATACAATATATCAGCTATAAATCTCTTGAAGATTCAATCAAATAATCAAACAATGGTTAAGGAGCAAAAAAAGGATTGGCAAAAAAACAGTAAAGAATGCATTCAATGCATCACCAAACAATGAATCCATAAAACAGCAAATAGATATATCAATAAATTTACATCTTCCAGTTGATCAATGAATCAATGAATCAATAAATCAATAAATCAATCAATGAATCAATCAATTAACCAATCAATCAACAAATCAATCATCTTTCAATCAGTCAAATGAATCAATCAATAAACAGACATACTATCTACCAGTTGATTACCAATCAGACAATCAGACAATGCATCAATCAATCAATCAATCAATCAATCAATCAATCAGTCTAATCAATCAATCAGTCTCATCAATCAATCAGTCTAATCAATCAATGAGTTGATGAACAAATCTACCAGTTATTCTATCAATTGAGAAGCTAGCTGATTAAAGATTTGTATTAAATGATCCATCATCTTGGCTAATCTTATTGACTAAGAATTATCAACATACATAATTTTTGCAACTTTCACTGCTCTCTCTGCATCACAGGTACCCTTAAAACAAAATTCACTTTGAAGAGAAGTAATTCCATGTTTGATTATAATGATAGGATGCTTTAAGTAAGCATATTGTCACATAACTCATAAGATTGGAAAAGTCCTCTTTACGTCCATTAAATTTTCTGTTCACAAATAAGATTCAAAATACTAAAAATACATTTATGATACCTTTGGGAGTACTAAAGTTCAACACTACCCCAAGGCCATTATGTTTAAAACATGAAAAGATACTCCCACACATTAAATAGAATACATGTACCAAGAAAGTAATTTGAAGGTAACAAAAATTGCCTATTATTAAAATGTGAAGGGGAAGTGGATTTTAACCAATTTGATACAATTAATGGAATCTAACCAAAGGGTTCTGTCTTCAAGTTATGCTCAACTGTTACTTCTAAGATAAATTCATTTACTTGGAATGACAGACTTTTGTGGCCATATAAACGAAGTCCCAGAACTGCATAGCTTGAGAGTGAATGAAAGTTACTAGCTTTAAAGACAGTCTTGATACAAGCAAGAAGATTCTGTTTATGCTCCTTACAATAACTGCAATGCAGGAAATAGCGTTATCGTGTCCTCAAGGCCATCAGAAATTTGACACAATCCTTTATCAAATTTTGAACTTCATAACTCTGAGGACACAAGCACTGGACACATGGGCACACATTGGTAACAGCTAGTCTAGATTTGAAGTGTTTCATCCAGTATCAAGATTTGTCTTTATTCATTTACTATTATTTATGTTGGAACTTTTGAAAATTAAGTTGAAATAGATTTATCCTAAGTTGAGTTAAATACCTAACCCCCTTTCTGTTCACTTATACTAGACACAGAATTGCCTGTGGGCCTCAATTTTTCAAGAATTAGCTCTTCAAAAGTTTCTGCTGAAGGTGACGCTCTAATAACAAGGCCAGAAGAGGTATTTCCATTCTGATAAGCAGTACGGATAAAAACTGGTTTTGAATTGATTTGTTCTTGCTTTTTGTGTCCTATAACTTAATGGTTCCTAAGCAGTGGTTTATTACAGGCAGTGGTCACAAAGGTTCACTCGTGTAATCTAGTTTTAAATCGCTCATGACTCTGCAATATAAGACTATAAGACAAGATGTCTGCTCCATCTTCTAAGACTTAGGGTTCCCAACTAAGCTCATTATATAGCGCCTCCCAAGATTTTCTTTAAGACTCCTAATACTACTACCACAGCAGAATACTGAAAAAATTCTGATTTTCCATCATTGAATAATTGGATCAACTTATTTCATCATCATTAAGTGGTATGGCATAGAGGGTGTCCCCATAATAGAAATGAGGCCTGACACAAACCTTATACAAATCAATCAAGGTATTTCTGGAATGAAATTAGGAGGAGTCTAGGTGTACAATTTGCTTTATGGGAATTTGTCATTGCTTCCGATAGATGAGTTGACAAGAAGACTCCAGCATCACACTCATTAAAATCTAACCATCAAGAACAATTGGGGGATGATCAATCGTTAAATTTTTTGTTGAAAGATTAACTGAACAGCTTGTTTCCTGCAGTCAGGATTGGAAGACATCCCCCTTTCGCGTGCCAAGGATTTAATCATTTCCATATCCCTGATCAATTTGCTAGCAACCTTATCAGCGTCTTTGTCAGTTGAGAAGAATGGTGTGCCATCGCAAAAGAGTACAACATAGCAACAAAGCAGTTGGGTCATTTATGTATACTATGAAAGGCAGAGGACCTAAAATTGAACCTTGTGAAAGACCAGCAGAAATTTATCCATAGTTACAACCCTGACAATTTCCTAAGCTTTAAAATGAGGCCCTCTACCATACCCGATCAAAGGACTTGGAAATAGTAGGACAGACAAAGTAAACCTCCCAAGTGGGACTGCAACTTCCATGGATTGTGGAATGCTAAACTTACGATCAAATAAAAATCACAAGCAATGGACCTATAAAGATTGGATACAGCAAGAGAATTTCCTCACCATTTGAAATACAACTTTGCCTTTTTCAGCATCACAAGTCCTGAAGATTATTGTCCCATCTGGAGCTACGTAATCAACAGTGCCAAGGACTCCTAAAAATGAGAATGGCAAGCTTACAGCAGCAGAGTTCAAATGCTTAACGTCCCTTTTCAAGATATATCCTTCCTTCTCTGAATTCTACAATTTTACCTCTTTCCATACGAATCAAAATATGAGTAAAAACATGAATTCCTTATCCCAAAGGCGCTTGTGTGTCAATTGAAGATATAGGCAGTTTATGGAACTTTTCTTTGCCTCAAATGCGATTGATCTCACAGTTCAAGCTACATTGATTCTTCAAATTTGTCAAGCAGATAAAAAATTATTCATTACAATTCCATTTGCTATTTGATACAAAAAATAATAAAACTGTATTAATATCTCCAAAATAATCTCTGCCGTTAGAAATAATTTGACTTCAAAGTTCTTTATAAATTTTTAGAGAGCAAAAAGACAAATAAGGCTGCCTGCGAAGATGAGACTCAACTCTCTAAACTCCCATCCAAACAATAGGAGTGTGATAGCAAACTAATCTTAAAATTTGATTCTCTTGCCAGAACATTACATACGGTTTTTGATCCGCTTTGACTGCAATATCTTGAAGTCAATAATTTCCTTGAGAAAAGAAACATTTTATCAGAAAAGCTTGAATAGAAATAGCTGAAACAAAACAGATAGCACCCCATCACAATCATGAAAATCAATTTGTTTTTTCATTCAATTTGTATGCCGAACTATTGGGAGGGTAGTCATTCAGCAAAAGAGCCTCCAAAGGGCCTTCCCATAAAAAAGAACTGCACAATGAAACTTCAAAATAAAGATGAAACTATAACTAAAAACTTACTTGCATGATAGAAAATTTTGTTTAATAATAATAATAATATAAGAATTTGTATACAGGATTACTGTAGCTTTCACCTGATTTCGGCTTCTCGAAGACATACACAGTCCTTCACGTTTTTATCAGTCGGGTTAACAGTACAAAAAGAAATCAACATCTTTTCTACACCAATAAGAGATCTAGCACGTTATCTAAGAACGACGCTGCACAGTATCAAAAGGGGTTTTGGGCCCCTACAAAAGCTCTGAAAGGTATAATTTAGACCAGACGTTTAAAAAAGGATTTTCAGTTGATTTTCAAAGTATCACGAAGCCTCTGAGCAGTTAGAACTGTTATTCAAATAATAGTAGGTGGATTTATTATCAGCCTAATTGAACGAAAGCTATGGATTGAATAAATGAAGATTGACTTCTCAGCCACTTACCTCACAGTACACGATATCTGCTCCATAGTCGAGGCACAAAAGCCTAAATGGTAGGGTACCGATTCGAACCATAGGTGCTAGAATGATCTTATTTTTGTAATCCATAGCCTTAAGAAACTGGGAACAATATCGCTCCAAAATATCGATTAGATTTCATTCAGCTTTTCTCTTTCTCTGACTAGACCTACTGGTTCTACTTTCTTGTTTCCCTGTGGCCTCCCATCATTCATCCTTCTTCAATGGAGAAAGAACGCAGCTCGGTTGTGTTAAATTCCTCTACTTGTACAGCAAACAAAATTCAAACGAATGACAACAAAAGCATCTGAAATAAACCAACATAAATTACAGTAATACCATGCAATTAGCTCAATAGAATATAATAGACAGAAAACCACCTGCAACCATCCAGCGACCCACCCAACCCCCAGTCCCAACCCCCAGCCCCACACCGGACCGCACTAAGCCAACCACAGCAACCAGGACCAGACCAGGGCACACCCAGAATCCCAACCGGACGAGCAACCCCAACGACCCAAAGACCGCCACGACAAAAGCCAATCCGCCACAACCCCCCGCGCCCCACCCAACATGCCAGAAGCACTGCAGCCACACAGCTGCCCAGCCCCAGCACCTTCAAACACCCAGACCCAAGCACAAAGGGCCCCCACAAGACCGGCCCCAGAAACGACAGCCACCACTTCCCCAAAAACGGCACCCCTAGTCAAAACCCAAAACGCACCCTACTTTTATTAATAGAATGCTCTTTTGCTTGAGATGATTGAGTAATTGGACAGGGGGTTCCTCCAGCCGCTGGAATGCTTCCTTAAGATTCCGCATCACCCAAAGGGTTGAAAACCGCTGCCCTCCATACATTACCCCGCTAGAAATACTAAATTTACTTGCAATGACTAAACATTGCTATTGAATCAAATACATACTTGCAAGTATAAAACAGTGGACAACAATTTTGCATGATGTTGCTTATAGGACAATTTCTCTAGAAGAAGCTTTCTCAATAGATGGCCAATCGAGCAGAGAACTGGTCTTATCAGTATTTATGTATTTTTCAAAATTTATCAATTTAGATCAGCGAGATAAGCCTGCTCGCTTATATAGCGGAAAACCAGCTACCCTCTTTGACTATATCGATTTCGATGCAGCACCAGCCTCAGCACCTTTTTGATAACGACATTCTAACTCCGAATCAACCTGGTTTTCGCCCAGGTGGCTTAACTATTAATCAGTGCTACCGGCAACAACTCATAAGAAAAACAATGCATTTGAAAAGATTCCTAGTTTGGGAACTCGGTCTACATATTTCTGAATTTCTCAAACGCTTGAAAACCAGCACTGCTGAATGGGTTACCATCCTAAAATAATTGAAAATTTATTATTGCCATTATTATCCATCAAATCTTTCTTTCAAATGTGCTTTGAGGGAAAATGGTTGCAGAATCGGCTATGAGCCGACAAAAATGAGTCGAGGTCACTTTTGGCGGTCGATATCCAGGGACACTAACGGTGGAGGTTTCTGCATTGCCCCATTATTGTTAATATCATCTGGAACATGCTGCTGCTGCGAAGGCGCACTGACCCATGCTCCTTTGCGAGTGTACCAATTCATCACGCTTCGCACAAAAGAGGTTCTTTCATTTTCATGTTGGTAATCCTGTGTTGTTGAAAAGCAGATCGAATTCAAAATGGGTAGTTTAAAGCTTTATGTCGGTGGTCTTCCATTTAGATTCACAGAAGATGATCTACGAGGTCTTTGTGAGAAGTATGGCGCAATAGAAGATGGTATGTATTCGAATGAAGAGCAAGTTAGATAGGCCCAGCCCAATTGCTCTGCTTAGGGTGTTTGGTTGCGGGGTCGCAATAAAGTTATAAGATCAGCCTTGATTCGCTGTCGTCATAGTAAATAATTTTGGTTGCCTTCATAGACAGTGAATGCTTTCTAAATTTCTGTATAACTAATGTTACAATCATTCCATCAAAAACTTCTGAGAGTTGAAGTTTTCGTTGATAGCCACACTGCAAAATATTAGATATATTAGGAATTTAGAAGTGTTTGAACTGTTACAACTGGTAGAATTTTGACTGATGTGCTTAGATGCAGTCCGTTATTTAGACCAATAGAGGATCAACTTTGATAACTATTCAAATTGCATCCAAGTCAATCTACCTATCTAATGATAACAGCATGCTTGACATGCCGATAGGTTATTGCTGTATACATATTCGTATATGATTATCATTCTTATCTATGTCGAGTTTTGCATTCTTAGCACTCTTATCCTCAATTTCTTAACACTCTTATCCTATATTCCTTCTATCCCTTGAAGGTCACTTTTAATAACTATATGTAACTGACAACGTGCATGACCTCATTATCAACTATTTCAACAACGAGGCCAAGCTGGATTTACGCGAATGTAATAGAACAAGTGATCATTTCCAACACCCTCGCTTGGTCCTTATGCTATTACATCTACAATATTGTAAGGAAACAAAACTAGATGATACTGTAAGCTGTCAAATTCATACTGCAGAAGTCATGCCAAAAATGAAGGCTTTGAATTTGTCCAATTTAGCTTTGTTGGCTGGCTTTGTCATTACATCTGCTATCATCTATTCAGTCGGGGAGTATTCTAGCATCAATGTGCCTCTGTTAACCTCAGTACGAATCAAATGATACTTAACATAAATGTGCTTGGACCTCTGTCTGTTCACAGGGTTGTTAGCAAGAGCAATCGATATCCAACTCCACAGAAACATTTTAGCCTCGCTTCTCTCCAATGATCTGACAGTTACTGAGAAGCGGGGTGAAGGCAACCTAATTTCGTTCAACCAAAGCAAGACGAAACAGGCTTTCATTTCACGCAAATGTAATCAAAACTTTCCACCTCTCCTCATGAATGATGATGAACTGGACACTTCAGCTTCTTTCACACAACTTGGTCCTTCTCTTTCATCTAATCTCACTTGGAAAACTCACATCCATTCCCGTGCTAAAAATGCATCTCAAATGCTCGGTTTCCTCGCCAGAGCCTGCGGGTTTTTCTCATCTTCTCACCTATCTATATACAAGTCCCAAATCCGTCCCTCTTTAGAGTACTGCTCTCACATCTGAGGTGGTCCTTCAAAGTCCACTCTCTGTCTTCTTGACAAAATCCAGTCCAAAGCCATTCGTCTCATCAACAATCGCAATCTCACCAAATCTCCCCAACCTCTTTCCCATCGTCGTTTAGTTGGAGATCTTTCCATCTATTACAGATACTTTAACGGACATTGTTCTCAGGAGATCAGGGATATTATTCCAGTTCCTCTGAGGCGTGTCAGGACGACCAGAAGATCAACTCATTCACGCCCTTTCCAAGTTTCACTGCCTAATCCACTAACTCTATCTCACAAATCATCATTCATCCCAAGAACATGCAACTAGTGCTATTAGTGGCAGCTTGAACTGAAAATATGTTCTGTGGAAATGTGGGGACACACATAGCATTTGTGAGTACAATATCCACACAGTTACCCCTTGAATCTACAAATTTCATACTAGCAGTCCCCCTCTTCAATGCAACATTATTGCTCCTTTCTCCATTGGCTAATGACATATAACGTTTATCTGGTTTGAAACGTTTATCAAGCTCATAAAACATAGACATGTCATTAATGATGTGTGATGTTGCCCCACAGTCAACTAATAACTTGCCAACTTCCACATTCTGTTGTTTGCTGAAGTTCATTTTGAAGGCAAATGTATGCTCATCCTCCTCATCTGCGTCTTCTTCAAAGGCTTTGACTGTATTGTTTCTTTCTCCTCTTTTCTGATCCCTACAATTCCTATTATCATGATTGTTCAGTTTATAATGATAACACCACCTACCTTCTGCTTTCCTTTTGCATTCTCTTGCAAAATGCCCAGGCTCACCACACTTAAAACAGCAAAGTTCAGACTTGCCTGTACCAGCTTTCCTTAAGCTCAAATTAAACACTGAATCATCCTTGTAACTTGATCTAGCATTCTCCGTCTCCTCATAACTCCTAAAGGCCTCTTTGAACTCGCTGAAGGATTGCTTCTTGTCACTATGAGTAATAACTGTTGTAAAAGACTGATAGCTACCTGGGATTCCTTTGAGAACCATCGCGACAAGAAGACTGTCCGAGACTTCTTCTCTTGCATTGCAAAGGGCAGAGGTTGTTGTTTCTGCTCTAATCATGTAGTCAGTTATGCATTCATCTGATCTCTTGACTAAGGACGTCAGCTCGGTGTATAAAGCTATGATTCTTGACGTGGAAGACCCTCTGAAATGGTTCCTGAGGATCTTTAGTGTTTTCCTCCCGTCGTCAGCTGCATCTCGCATAATCATTTGTTCATCCCTCTGTTTATCTTCTTGTATTTTACATAATCCATGTGTAGGTATTAATCAAGTAAGCTTAGAATTTTGATTTCTGTGCTATGTAATTTTTTCTAGCTTTCATTGTACTGGACAAATCATCAGATCGCCCAAAATCAAAGGGGTTTGGCTTCGTAACTTTCATAGAAAATAACTCTGCGGAAGATTGTCTTGCAGCCCTAGATGGAGTGGTAAGTGATCAGTGGTGCTGCATTCATATTCATATATTAGAAATGACTCTTGTTGCCACTAGGTTCAGCTTTCATGCCAAAAATTAGCCCCTCAGTAACTGTTTAGCATCTTGTCTGTAGTGTGCAATATTTGGTGGAGATAGCTTTAGAACTTCAAAATTGAACTAAGTTTTTTCCTTGGTTAAGATGACGGTAGGTTAAGATTACAGCAATGACATTTTACCTGTACCTGCTGACTGATACGGGATAGCCCAAAAGGCTGTTTGGTTTTCACTAGAAGCAAATTAGCAGTTTGAACGGTGGTGTAAAGCGTTTGATCTCCGTCTATTCACCATTTCCTGGTAAGAAGATTTAAAAGTCCATCCCTTGCCATTTTTGGTGAATACGGTCACACCTATCTCCTTTTCTTTAGCATTTGGGCCACACAGTGAATGCTTCATCTGCGGCTCGCCATCTGGCAGCAGCTTGTTCTTAAATCCATTGCTCCTTTCGTAAGTGTTAAACGCTGAACAGGGAGCTAATATAGATAATGTCTTTGGTATGACATGAAGTGGTTTTGAAACCCTGACCTTCCTTTGTAGGAAGTTAGCATTCTAGCACTGGGCCATGCAGGTTGTGTTAAAGTATTTATAAGAATTAAAATTTGTTGAATAAGGAAAGCTATGGTTCTAAAGGGAATGATTACTTCTTGCTGATTAAAAGTTAGAAGTATTACTATGCTAAGCTCAAAATGATTCATAAAATGAGTTTTTTCTCAATAGCCACAATATTTCACAGTGTCAAGTATGCATCAGTTAACTTTCTTATACCAATGCTTTTCTTTTCTTTAGGACCTTGAAGGAAGAGTACTTGCTGTGGAGCACGCAAAATCTTCTGGAGGAGGACGTGGTGGAAGCAGTAGAGGTGGAAGAGGTGGTTCTCGTGGTGGTGGAAGAGGGTTTGGAGGTGGTAGAGGCTTTGGTGGTGGAAGAGGTGGTAGAGGTGCTGTAGGTGGTGGAAGAGGGTTTGGTGGTCCTAGAGGTGGTGGTCCTAGGGGTGGAAGAGGGAGTAGCTTTGGTGGGGGAAGAGGTGGGTATGAAAGAGGATATGACGATGGTTATGATGGAGGTTATGATGGAGGTTATGGCGGAAGCTATGGTGGGGGCAGAGGAAGAGGAAGCGGTCTGCGAGGTGGAGGAAGAGGTGGTTATGGGGATGGATACAGTGGAGGAAGGGGTGGCTACAGTAGTGGAGGTGGTGGCTATGATAGATATGAGGATGATTATAGTGGTGGTTATGGTGAGGAATATTATGGTGATGGTGGTGGACGTGGTGGTTATGGTGGTGGTGGTCACTATCGTTACTAGAAAAGTGTATTTATAATATGGTAGGTTCTTTCAATTTTTATCCATAGAAGTTCTCTTTTGAAGGTCTTTCCACCTCAGGCCTTTTCTATTTTACCATAACTGGTCATTCACTACAAGCATTTTTTGCATCAAATATTTTTACACAAGTCATTTTAGGAACATTTCAACGAATTCCTTGCACTAATTGTCTCTGTCACTTTTAAAAGTTATAAAAAATGGACCAGCTATTTGCATACTGATAGCGTCCATATGTTTTGACAAATTTGTCTGTGACAATAGTCCGTCATTTCATAATTTTACTCCAAATTTTCATATCCGGCTAATAAATCCTTTATTTTACCAGTTCTAATTATAAATTTTTGTAACCAAAGGGCATATGGTCTTAGCTGAACTTAACTTGGTCTGGTGCCTGGCTACTTAGTGGTCTCCAATTTTCACTCAAAGTTCCGTTTCAATAAGACCAGTAAGAAACACCTGAATGTGGGCGATAGCAATTAGCAAGTTTACTTTCCTCTGTGAATGATGTGTGGACGAATTTTATTTGAGCCGTCAAAGATGCAGTTACGTGGTCTAATTAGATGCAAAATTGTTCTGCCTAGAGAGGATTCACGGTCTGATGACAGGATATTATACTTCGTACATGGTTCACACCTCTCCTCATAGACAGAGGCCTAATTCTCAATGGTTGAACGAATAGTCAAGGTCATTTCACCTCCTGTAATACTCGCAAGGTTTGTTCCTGCAGTAGTTAATGTCGCTGGTCTCAATTCGCGTTGTCTGCCGAGGATCTGAGTTAAACCGTTCTGGTCTTTCATTCACTGGGCGACTTCCAACAAAATGATCTGACGTTCCTGTAGCTACGTTACCACACGGTATCAATACAATTTCCTCAGATGTGATATGTTGCGGTCGCTATTGGTCTGATTCCTAATGTCTTCAGTGACGTAACGACACGCCTGTCATCTAGTCAATAATTGAACTGGTCTTCCAGAGGAAGGTTTCGCTCTCGAATTCGTGTAGTAAAGAGATTCAGCTGCTCAACTGTTCTCAGTGCAAATTGTCTGCGGGGGATTCTCAGTTTTCACTAAAGGTCTCGATTCAGCCAAGAATATTGCCTTGTAATCCGGTCTTCCGACGAGGTGCTTTACTCATCGACAAACTGGTCACACTACAATTCGTATGCTGGTCTTTAGGCAGTGCATAGCAAGGAAAACTGATCGCGCTTCTGTCAATGTATGATAAGTTTGGATATACGGGATATTTGGAAAGCTAGAAAGATTGTCCACAATGGTCCTCGGGTACGACGAACAGATGCATGTCTATCATCATTATGATAGGGCCTTCTTAGCACTTGTTTTGTACCATCTTGGTAGATGTTGTCTCGCATAGATTAATTAGTCCACAGTCGTAATTATCGTCGTTCGTTTGTCGCAACATCAATTTCATGGCTACCTCTATAAAACTAGGCGAGTTATCTATGTTTTGATTGTCTATTCCGAACATGTACAGTAATCGAAATTGCTTGCAATAAGAGTCTTTATGAACCGCCCTATAAAGTGCTCCCGAACTTCACAGTGACGTAAACAAGAAATTTAAATAGGTACTCTGATGGAAATCGAAAGTATTTAGTTTGCGTAGCACCTTCGCCGTGAGCATTTCCTCAAGATCTTTTGATATATGTTTATATAGATACACACACAGCGCACCATTGCCCATGTCTTAAGTTAGGAAGACGTTTTGCTATATTCTAAATTGGTATGTTTGCTTTTTTTTATGAATTCAGTTGCCCACAATCGTCGCTCTTTCTCTGTTTTTCTGCTACAAAGGGGGGTAGTGAGAATGATGGAATTCATCTGTCAAGGGATAATATCTCTGTTACGTTATCCTCGGGCTGACGTGCTCTCACTCACGGAATGCCTCCGCCGACTCCGATCTTGTGCCATTACCATCAGTTCTTCCAATCCACGCCCCGTCCGCTTCACTATGCCGTCACTCCACCTGGTCTTCTGCCTGCCTCTGCGTCTTCTATTTTATATCTCATTGTCAACCTCATGAAATGTCAAAATCAAGGGAGAATACATTGCCTCATATTTAGGCGTCAATTTTGTAACGATTATTGCGCATTTTCCAAGTTAGAGAGAAAGAAAACGTTGCGTTTCCAGATCTATCTGACTTCCTCCCAGGAACTCTCTGCAACACTTTGAAGTCATCACATCTTTTTTTGCAGCAATGATTAGGTTTTCAGACCGTGACTTGACATACCCGAATTCTTAAAAGGCTATTCTCTGAGATATAGTCCATAGATTATCCCTCACCTGAAACGGATAATTAGGTGGAGGGATAGGCCAGAGGGAAACCGTTTCGAAAAAATTAAGGGATCCCCACGACAGCTGACAAGAAATTAGAAATTCAGTGAATAATGCATGTAAATGAAAAAGAACGCTATTGTGACAATATGAAAGCATCTGAAGAAACCGGAGAGACGGGATTCTATTTACAAATTGGTTAACAAGCGATCAAAAGCGATTGCGATTAGCTCATCTTGCGTCCACACGACCTGGCGGGCAAAATGAATGACTTATTTGCACTGTCTGCGATCAAATAATTAGGGGAATCCCAAACACCAAAAGCACCCCTCAAAGGTGGAGTTGGTGGAGATTCTGAAAATGTGTCATTTTCTCCAATATGGTCCAAACAGCTTATCAAATCTATGGAAAAGTCTACGACTTCCAAGAACTCTGGTCCTGATCTCATTTCCAGCTATCTTTTTTAAAAATTGGATGCTGGTTCTGGGCTTAACATCCAACCTAACTATGTCTCGGGAGTTTCTTCCTGGCAGTTGCAAATTTGCGCAGGTTGCACCTGTTTATAAAGCAGGTTCAAGTGGTGATCAGTTAAATTATCTACCAATTTCAGTCCTTCCTTTTGTTGCTCATCTGTGCCAAAAACTAGCAGATGTATATTCCTATTTGAAAAATTAAAAGCCTCTTTATTCAAAGCAATCAGGCTTCAGATTTTTACAGTCAATTTTAAATCGCCAGTAAAGTGCATCAATGATTGACATCCAAACACACAGGCAATTTCGCAGAAGTTACATTAATAGATCTAAAGAAGGCCATTGGCATTAAATCATGAGATTCTTCTCGGGAATACTTGTATGGAATAAAAGGCAAGAAATTATGCTGGTTTCATTCTTACCTTCCGAGTAGAAAGCGATTTGTGAGGTAAACGGGCAGATCTCTGAACAAGAGAACAATAATTTTGATATTCCACAAGGCTCGTACTTAGGTCCTCTCCTCTTTGCACATCTACATCAAAGACAAAGGCTACTCTACACCACTGATGCCAGCATCTCATTTTCGTCAGAGTGCTAAGATTGCTGTGTTGTGCTGTGACCGACTCTGAAGCTACTCTGATTTTCTGAGTAGATGGCCAAGGTGCTGTTGGGTTTCGTTAATGAGAAATCGGACAGAAATTGATTTGGTTAACGGGGACAATGCAGAAACCTCCACGTTGGTGTCCCTGGATATCGACCGCCGAAGTGATCTCAACCCATTTTTCGTTGGCTCGTAACCGATTCTGCAACCACTTTCCCTCAAAGTGCGTTTGAAGGAAAGACTCGATGAAGAATGAGAAATCGATCGAAGAACTTTGCCACCAGACACACATCGGCGATCTGAGCTGCCCCCTTTCTTGTAGATCGGTACAATTTATGATTTATGATTCTTCGTGGATGCTGCCAAGAATCAGGAGAAGTTCTCTTTGGATCAGTTGATGTTTCAACAATTCAGGTGGCATTTAATCTTCTACACACGATTTACCGTTCTTCAGTTTGTTTGCAGCTGTATTCAGTTATTCTGATGTAAACGGATCGGTTCGAATCGGCAGTTCTTCGAACACACCGTCCGCTTCTTTAGCGACAGGTGGTTCTTTCGCAGTTAGGAGCTTCTTGAAGTGGTTCTGTAGTTTTTAGTGCGTTCTTCTGGAGAATTACCCGATACTCCACATGGTATTGTAGCTTTCCTATCAGTTAGTTTGGTCATGGCCTTGAACTCTTCTTTAGCTTTGTTCTAGAGAGACGTCGATTCAATATTTTCGGCGATACCGTTGAAGTAGCTCTCCTGTTTTTTAGTATAAAGTTCAGACAGTTTCTTGACACACTCTGCAGCATTTTTACTTGAGTCAATGTTGTAAGTGTTTCTCAGGGGTTGTCTAGCTACATGGAGGCTGTACAGGCCTTGATGACGTCATTGTGTTGTTATGTTTACTCACATTTTGATTCTTCGGTTATATCTATCATAGCCATGTTTTAATTGAGTTATGACAACTTGGAAAACGGTAATTTTCATCGGAAAAATCGGTCCATCGTAGAAAAAAGTCAGCCCTTTGATCGCACACCCCCCTTAAAAAATTGCATTTTTCGTCCCTGTCAGGGAACTTATTCACATGGAAGTTGGCATGTTGGTGAATCGGTCAATTGATAATGAAGCCCAAACTTGCCTCAAAAGCCTGTTCGAAAGGTTTTCTTATAACCCCGTCAGAGAGATTTGAACAAGAAGAACGTCAGTTCACCTCTCTTGATTTAAATATTTTATTTCAGTTCTTTTTTGTTGCTTTACCTTGCTTTGGACTCCTATTAGTAATGAATATTTGTATCCTAATTTTCATGTATCGCCATTTTGTTGGATTAGTTAGTTAGCAAGTTAGTTTGCTTGTAGATGGACGGCCCCTTTTAAACCAGCACTGCTTAATGGGTTACCGCCCTAAAATAGTTTAAAATATTATTATCATCAACTCAGGGGCCGCAAATTAGCATCATCTGAATCACTTTTGAAGACATTTCTATTTCAAAAACATCCCCATGATAATGGTGGGGACATTCCTAGGTATTGCTGTTTTCAAATGTGTAATGTGCCTTTGCGTTGCGAGGATTTATTGCGCCATTCTAATTGGGTCTTCGTTATTATTGGTATAATGACGTTAATAGTTTGAAGCTGTCGGCCATTTCCTTGAAAGCAGTCTCAAGTTGATGTTGCCAAGTTCAATCTATTCTCATGTGAGACAACAACAAAGGCATCTTCAATTTCAAAGCACCCAAAATGGCGGCAGGGAGTAGCGCTAACTACGGCACGCTCTGCGTTCAAGTCATGGATGGGAATAATACGATACGAGATGCATATGATATGCAAACTGCAGACGAAAAGATTGGATTGGAAGCGAAACTTAACGTGATCCTGTCATTGCTAGACCCAAGTTCATCTGAAGATTTTACGACGGCGGTAAGCGATTTTATCAACTTATTCAGACCATCTGTAGGCCTTGACCTAATTATATATCCAGGAAGAACGAAGGGCTGTGTAGGTGGAAAGTTTCTGAAATGTTAGAGTGTCTGATAACTAAGGTATTTCTATTGTGGCGTGAGTTCATCATTGAGGGTTGGGGAATGCCCCTAACAAAAGCTAGCAGGGGAGAATTCGCTGCTTTCCCCGTAGTGAGATGAAAATCTCCCCGTATTTGAGGGCCTATCGTACGCCTTTCATCTGCAAAATGTCGCAGTATCGGAGTAAGGGGACGGAGAAAATGAACTGTTTAGCTAGTTTCAATCATTATCTATTTGAAATTTGTTTCCCGAAGGAACTTTCGCGTGGTACCCGAAATGAATTATTGTGGGACCTCTTCTTGAAATTGGTGCTCCTTTGCGAATATGCTCCCGTAGTGAAAACCCCTTACATATTCTATGAAAGCTAGAGCTTCGATGCCTCATTTTGTAGAGCATAAAAAACTGATTGATGATAGCAATAATTTTTACTTTTCTCATCTAAAATTGTGATTATCTCCTTGGTTTTGATTTGCTACACAATGCTTCCTAATTGCTTGTTGCAGCTTGCAGAAAAGCAGAATGGTACGGAGTTGTCCATAGACAAGGCAATCCAAGAGCTCAGAGCTGATAAGATAATAAAATATTTCAAGGAAAATGGAGGCAAAGATCCAGTTGCACAGATAATGACAGACTGGTTTGACACCTTTGAACTTGCTGTTGATGACGCTGAGCTTCTGCCTGGCTTTGAAAAACAGGTATGAATCATCGTCCGCATGCCATTATCAGGTGGTTATGCTGGGTCTAGGTCACCAGTTTGTCATTCATGTATTTGGATTCAAAGGGCCCACCATGTTGATCAATTGTTTCCCTTCTCTGATGCATTATACTCCTTTGTGTTAATTGTTCTTCCTTTTCTTCCTATTTTTACATCAATTTTTTGTATTTTTTTTGAGATAAGATCTTCATGCTGTCTTTCCACATATGTGCCTCATTTATGAATCTTAAGTCTTGCAAGTCGTCTATAGAAATGGGTATGAATGCGAGTGCAGAATCATACTGTACCATATATGTATACAAAATTTGGGATGCACAGTTATCAAAATGGATGAATCTTTATCCAAAATGCAAATGCTTCAACTTTCAACCAGAGATTAAGATTCTATTACAGTGCTTGCATACCACAGTTTTTGCGCACCCATTTTTATGATTGATAATCTAACTTTGATAAATAACTAACAGGTTTCCTATTGTGCCTTCAATCAAAATTATGGTTCTGTCAAATTTAATAGGTATTTTTTCCAACTGTATATTTTTCGAGATAGAGATGCATGTAATTTTAGGAATTTTTCTCCTTGGTTGTCATTTCCTTTTAAACATATAGAACTCCACTTGTCAATACCAATTAGTTTTTCACTCATAAGATGCTATAATCTGTGCATTTTTTATGTTGTTCTTTGTGGGAAATTTTTGCTTTATGCAGCTGGTTAATTTAAATAGAAGTTCAAATCTCTTTCTCATCAAGAGAAATCTATAGCCTGCATGTTCACTGATCCCTCTAAGTCAAAATGTAAGCTTTGATTATGTCGGCTGGCAAACCTTTTGTGGTTGTCTAAATCATGAATGGTGCCCAGCTGTCTGCTGTTTTGAAATGAAGCAGGAGTGCAGATGCAATTATATTGAACTTTGTATGAACACTGACTTTCTTGTTTTTCATGTAGTTGTATGCATTGATCTTGATCCAAAAAAGTTTGCTCTTTGAATTGTAAGGGACTCAATTTGACCATCTTGTCTCTGTTCTTTTCATTTCATTTGTAATACCTACATCTGGTAGAGAGGCTGTTGGCATAGTGGCTAGAGCTAGTTAGAATTTGTGTGCGTACTAGTGCATGCGTGTCCCTCCACCCTCTCTCTGTCCACTCAGTAGTAAATGGGTACTTGGCGTAAAGCTCTGGGTAATGTGCAGTGAGGTAAGGAACTGACTGCTCTACCTCACAATGTCATGGCTCAGGATGGTATCTCTGTAGCAAGGTGCTCCCAAGCACTTATTCAGGGTGTGCAACTCAACGACTTGCGTTCTGTTTTCCTCTTCTTGTTAAGAAAAATTAGAAGTAGGCTATCATAAAACATGATGTTTTGTTCAACTGAATTGGATTGCTTCATGCCACACAACTGCCAACCTAAGGATAAGCATACTAAATGGTGAAGCTTTGCCACCATGCAGACATGTGCTAATACATAAACCAACAATGGAAGTTTGATATCATATTTACCCTCTTGTTTTTAGATCTATTTCTCTTCGGCCCTGAATAGGTGAGGTGGGCTTAATAAGTAGGTAGCATTGGTAAGGGTTGAAAATTTCAATCAAATGGAAGAAGCAAGGGGCTTGAATTAACGGAGACATTTTTTCTCTTTTTAAACTGGTAAGGGAGTGTATATAAGGCACCAAAGTTCCAAAACAAACTAATGAAATCTTTGTAGTGTAGTCTTTCTTGAACGTTCAAAGTTATTGAAGACCAGAAACTTGAAGCACCTTTTCACGCTCTAATTTGGGAAATAATTTAAATCATTTCTTCCCAAAGTTTTTCTGGTAAGAAGTGGAAATTATTCAACAGGGATGGGTGTGAATCTAACTAGAGTTATTTTCAGTAAACTTTTGAGAAAATTGTGGGCTTGAAGTATGAAAACATTTAGGACCAGTAAGGCTCAAAACTCTTTGTATGACTCAACGATTTGCTTAATCATAAGGGTCTGCTCTGTAAACTCAATTTATATGATGTGTGCAGAATGGTGTATCACAGTATATTTGATCATATCAAATAGGCTGAGGTGTTCTTGTAGATGTTATTACCAAATGATGATGATATTTGCCAAGTTATACAAAGCCTTTGTGCAATTTGCTTGATTTATTAGTTAGTAAGGCACCTTGCACTCCTTGCTCCCCTAGATCTGTAGAGTGGCAAAGGCTATCATAAACCGTGCATACATTGAAAACAAAGAGGCCAATGAAGGAAAGAATCCTATGGACCAAGCCTTTTGTAGGTACAGTAGAGATGATGGATTTCTTGTCATGGTGGATGGCCAAGAACAATACCGAACTATTATGCAGTTATGTGGTGAAGGATTCAAAGACAGAGCAATAAAAAATTCACAAGTTTCTCAACGATTTCTTGGTATTTTTGAGTACAAAAGACCATATAAAAGCTATAGAAGGGATTTCACTGCAATTGCAGAGTGAGTTTGTCGTTTGGCAAATATTTAGTCCATTTTTGATCTCCCTACTTTCTAAAAGGTGTCATCGGACCTAAGGCGTTTTGTTTCCGCAAGTTGATAAAGTATGTGTTTTTTCAATGAGTTTTTTTGGGAAAGCAACCATCATTATCCTCAATAGCATATTTCAGCTAGTTTTAATTCAATACAATGCACTATAATGCAACATAGTCAAATATACTACCATGCAATGTGATACAATATAATCTTATGCAATGCAATGCAACATAATCGAATGAAGTACCGTGTAATGTATGCTAATAAAGTTTACCGTAGTACAGCCCAATATGATTAAATGCAATACAATATGATACAATGCAATACGTTACAACATTATAACATATAACACAAAGCAATACGCTATCATGAATGAGCGTAAATTTTCTTTGTAGATGTCTGATTGATAATGATCCTAACGTCGTGAACAGTTGTGACGATGCACTTGTTTCTGCCCTGCGCTATCGAAACGATAATCTGGCTTCAATGCTCATACAGAGACGGACACAAAAATCAAGGTACCACATTTACGTTATTTCCATTTGTCTCCTTATCAAACGAGCTTGTCTCAAGAGAGATTTGGCTGGATAAGGAGGTGATGATGTCTCTCTGCAGCCAAATGTGCTGGATTTTAAACTCAATATTTTAATGATTATGGTTATGATGATGATTATTATTATTGTTATTATTATGGTGATGATGAAGATGGTGATGGTGGCGATGATGGTCATGTTGATAATTGTGAATGATGCTGGTGATTATTATTATTATTATTATTATGGTGATGGTGATATTGGGATGATAGGGATGATGGAGATGATGATGATGATTATTATTATGATGGTGATGATGAAGATGGTGGTGGTGGCGATGATGGTCATGTTGATAATTGTAAATGATGATGATGATGATGATTATTATTATTATTATTATGGTGATGGTGATATTGGGATGATGGTGATGACAGGGATGATGGAGATGATGATGATGATTATTATTATGATGGTGATGATGAAGATGGTGGTGGTGGCGATGATGGCCATGATGATAATTGTAAATGATGATGACGATTATTATCATTATTGCAATGGTGATGATTATCTTTGTGATGATTACAACGTCTATGATAATGATGGCCATGATAGCATTTTCACGGAAATATTCATAAATTTTCTAGAAGTTGTTCCGCCTTCCATTAAAATTTCAATACTCCTCCGTGCTGCTAACAGTAATAAAAGACATCTTAATGTCAAAAGGCAAAGTAATTGCAATATATAGTACTTGGGAAATAGCACGGAGCTTTTAGACCAGGGGTGGGCAAAGTACGGCCCGCCGAGTGCTTTTTTTGTGGCCCGCCAAGAACTTGTATCAAGCGAAAACAACTCTCCCGTTATTCTCGTTTTCTAATCGCTTGATACCGTATAAACGCATTATAAACACGTAAAGCGTTACCATACTGAGGATGGATTATGTTTTCAAAATTTGTAAGCATATTTTTCATTTCTATTGCGTGACAATCTAATTTTGAAACGGCCTTGGCACCTTCTGTGCGGCCCTCCAACATTTAAAATTTGTGACTGCGGCCCTTGTGCTGAAAATTTTGCCCACCCCTGTTTAAGAGGTATTAGTAGTCGACATGCGTATGTTAAGTAAATGCAAGTATGGCAATTCGATCTCTTTTCAAAAGCCGTCAGAATATCATTTCAGCGCTTTCCTTTCCTTAAGTCTGCGCGTAGCGTTGTGGGTGGGTAAGAGCATGCTCCGAACAGGCGCTATCGTCACTTCTCGTCACTGCTAGATTTCGCCATGAATCATTCGATGCAGCCTAGAGTTGTTTATCGTTTCGATAGCTGTGACTAAGTAAACGGTTTTATTTTAGAGAAAGACTATCGTGGACTCGCTTGGTGCAGCAATATATTCTGTACTGCACTCATCGTTTAATTGCAATGTAAATTGTCGAGAATCGCTTTGATTTGTTCGAAGCCCCGTTTTTTTTATTAATAATCAATCCATACATACCAAACCGACACGTATGCGGTGCTTTTCAGAGAGAGCGAAGATGGGGACGAACCTTAGAGGTGCGCCGACATTGATAGCATTATTCTTGAGCATATGAGATGCAAATTTGCAATGGAAATTGGGGGATTCTAGACAATTCAAAACAAGAGCTAGCCTGTGTAACAAGACGCGATCGCATGAAATTTCGATCCCTTCTCCGTTGCTGGCTCAAAATTTTAGTTTGGTTGGACCTTCGTAAAATCAGTATTGATAACATTGCATTTCTGCAAACGGTGTTATGCTTCTTTTGCGATTTCAATCATGAGATCAGGGATATTATTCCCGTTCCCCGGGGGCTGTCATGACCACCAGGAGCTCGACATATTCACACCCTTTCCAAGTTCCACTGTCTAATCCACGAACTCTGTCCCACATATCATCATTCGTTCCAAGAACATGCACTTTGTGGAACTTCTTGCCTTCTTCTTGCTTTCCTGAATCTTACAACTTGCCATCTTTCAAATGGAAGATCAATAAAGTTGATCTGATCCCTTTATATCCTCTTAGCTGCTCGCTTTCTTCTTTCTTCCTTTATTGGGGCTTTGTATAGGCCACCATAGCACTTTCCTCAACATCACCAGGTGTTAAATAACTTCTTATTTTATTTTTATTTAGCTTTACTGGACACACGTGCATAACCTCTTTAAATAGTTGAAGTACTTATCCAGTTTAGATATTCGTACATTTTGATTATTAAGATGAGAAAAGATTCTCACTTTATGTCATCTCTTAGGGTTCGACTGATTTTTGAGCAGCAAGGAAGGCACAGCCAGAAAATAAGTTTCCAGGATGTAATCAGAGATCCAAGTATGAAGGTAAGTTTCCTTGATTTCATATGAACCTTTAGAAGCTACCTTCATGCGAAATGCGCCGACCACAGTCTTTTGTAACATTATTCCTGGCACAACCTAAAAGACGGAAGCACACGATGATAAAGTCTCCTTGATGTTATTTATCAGTTTGATCTATAGGCTTCCTCTCAATCTTTGTCCCCATACCAAGCCAATCAACACCGTTCTTCTAACGTATTGCTATTTCTCAATTAGTGTTGAATTCATGTCATGTCAATTTCCTTGCATCCATGATTTGACGAGTCTTCTCTCGCATTTCTTTAGAACTTCTTCCTTGCTCTTTTTCTGTACCCAGCTAATTCTAAGGCTTCTTATGTAGCACCGTATGCCAAAACTCTCCATTATTTTCCTGTCAACTGCTTTTAGCGCCCAATATTATGATCCATAATCAGCATATTGGGGAGTTATATACTTCTAGTTGTGTGAACTCTTATCAATGGCTTTCATAGAACTGATGGAGTATCTTTGGCTGTCCGTCATGATGTTGGCTCAATTTTTATCAATTTCACTTTAGTTTAGCCCGTTCTGTCAAATTATTTGCTTTCTTACTTGGTAGAAAACAGTGGTGGCAGTATTGGACTGTCTGATAAGCAAAGAGATAGGCCTGGATATGACAAGTGACAGGGACGAAGATGAAAGCCAAACGCTCACAATCACAGACAATCCTGTTCGGTATCACTTCTTTTATCAAATACTTGACGGTGATGAAAAAGGCAGGCCACCATTACAGAGGAAAGTGTGCGATGCGTCATCGCCAGCTAAAGCGTTGGTGAAGAGAAGAGAGTTCACAAGAAACGACGAATTCGACGCCTGTTCCAAGTCGTGTCTCCAAATTCTCTGTCAAAGCAAACATAAGGTTTTGATTTTTTGAATAGTAGCCAGATCTCTTTTATTGCAAGCGCTTCTTCTTGCACCTTAGCCATCGTGCCATAGGCGCATCCAGTTACGCACAACCCTGCCCTGCCCTGCCCTGCCCCACCGCTCCACGTACATAACGAGACATAAGGCGGCGCCTATCTCCTCTCCAGGTGTAGATGGCCGTTGGCTCCGGACGCTGTCTTTGACAGGCTTTGTTTTTCGTCCTGCTTGGTGTCCGTACACCCTCCTCACCCAGTCATGTCATGACATCGTCATGACTTTAATTCAGCTTTGCTGTGTTTAATTGCATTTGTACGTATTGTGTTGTGTCAAATTTTTTTATTAACTGTCGCTCTGTATAGCAACTGTATGTTTCTGGTCTGGTTCTTCTATATTTTGTTTGTTTGGCTTTGTTCATCATTCCAGGGCAATCTTTGAATTCCCTCGTATCAGATCTCCTTTCGCGTGCATTCTTTGTTTTCTCGACGTTTTCATTTGTTCTGAAATTTTATCATTTTTCTTCAGTCAGCAATCAACCATCCTGTTGTGAGAACGCTAGCTCGTAGAAAATGGGAGATATATGGCGAAAGACGAATTTGGTAGGCCATGTCATTTTTCACAGTTCCTTGGCTCTGGATGGTATCTCTGTTCTCCAAGACGCTCGTTGAAAAAAGAATTAAAAAAGTGGGACCCGGGACCCAGTTACCACTTGTACTGTCATCAACTTCGGTTTCCTTGTGATGGTATGGGATATTCGTCAGTTCGATCGGCCCATCCATGAACGTCACAAGAGTTTTTCTATTTTCGCACTATTACCACGATTCAAAAGCGATAGGAAAAGGCTACTGATAGTAAATCTCACCTCTTTCCCATCGTCGTTTAGTTGGAGACCTTTCCATCTTTTGCAGATTATTATTATTATTATTATTATTATTGTGATTTATACACGACACCACATCAGCTAAAATACTTTCACGGACATTGGTCTCAGGGGATCAGGGAGATTATTCCTGTTCCTCCGAGGCGTGTTAGAACCCGTAGAAGCTCAACTCATTCATCCCCTTTCCAAATCCACAAACTCTATCCCACAAATCATCATTCATCCCTAGAACATGCAACTTATAGGACGTCTTGCCTTCCTCTTGCTTTCCTGAATCTTACAACTTGCCATCTTTCAAATCCAAGATCAATAAACTTGATCTTATCTCTCTCTCTCTCCTCTTAGCCTTTGGCTTTCTTCTTTCTTCCATTGTTGAGGCTTTGTATAGGCCACCATGGCCTTTCCCCAACATAACTCACCAAAAAAGTGGACGTACAAGGCGGGCTGTGGAACTTGCACAACGAAGAAGCAGTTGACGTGCCACCACGAATACGGCAATTATCCCTGATCGACTAGATGACCGATGGTGAAGGCCACCTAACGGTTGCTTGAGTAACTGCTTCTGCGTTTTCAGTCTGATTTTAAGTTGACATCAAAACGAGTTACTTGATGCATTTGCAGTTGCGTATTGAATCAAAGTTCGGTTTACTTCTTGTAAGTCAGTGATGCTCGTGCCGCATGATTGTATTCATTTCTCCTGGCTGTGGCTTTCAGAGATGTCAGCTTTGACAATCATTGTAACTTGCTCGGTTGTCTGATCACCTTTGTTCAAGTAAAGTTCTGCATGGTTTCCTCTCTTTAGCCAATTTTTCGTCGGTGGAAAACTAGAACTGAGTAGGGACCGCTCATTATTTATGCTTCGGGTTGGGGCTGAAGAGAAATAGGTTGGGTAAATGATTTTTTATCTTTCGAGGGTCGGGTAGCACTTTTTAATAGCTCTATATCAATTAGGTAACTATTACTCTGGAGCCCACCGGGTTGGGTAACAGAAAAATTTACCCGAAGAAACATTTATCTTCAGT